>JAUTBQ010167100.1:0-12104 GCA_032361185.1 Lepetodrilus ovalis | reverse complement strand
GGGAGAGAGAGAGAGAGAGAGAGAGAGAAAGAGAGAGAGTGAGAGAGAGAGAAAGAGAGAGAGAGAGAGGTACCGACGTCAGGTGTACAGGTCTACTCTATACTGTGTTTGCCTCGTGTAACGCGATGTTAATTGGTAGCACCTGCAACACTGACGGTGAACTTTTTGTTCTGGAAGGCTGTAATTACTTTAGTGTAGAGATTCACAACTCAGGTGATCGAGGAAGCTAATAATATTCTCCCATGACGAATACGGGGATAAGTCTGATAATGATACTTTAGAATCGCTCGCTTGAAGAAACGGGAAGCAATAACAAGAGAAAAATGATACGAGAAAAGTTCATATGAATTTAATATGTTATGTTTAAATCCTTAGCGACCTTAAAGACATATTATATAACCACAGATTGAATTGGAGTTACAAATGTAAAGTGTACTCAGCTTGTTGCTCCCTACACGTGTGACGTTGTGTAGATATATCAAATTTACATATTTCAGGTACAAATACTTTTGACTATGAAATATGTCAACAAACCGTGATTGTGTGCGTTAAAAGAGCCTCGACTAGAATCTTCATGTATAGATAACAGTATAAGACGCTGATAACATTGTACGAAGAAAAAAACGTTCTGTTATGGATAACTCGGTTACCCTCCAAGTTTGTTTGAATTAAACATATGTTAATCATGACGAAATCGATAGGACATTAGTTATTACAACTTTATGAAAGAGAAGGGGAGTAAAGGTAGGGGAGAGAAGAAAGAAAGATAAAGGATGAAGGAGATACATGTGCATGTGTACATATTCTATAATTGTATTTAAATAGCATAGTAAATAAATCGTTTTGTTTGTTTAATGTACAACTGTACTAACCAGGTATGTTGATGCTTTACAGTCGGTATACAAGTAGAGCAGAGCAATATCAAATGTGTACCGTTTTCAAATCGGAATTTTCAAATCATTGATGGTAGGGAAACTAATCTATTTGAATGGTTTCTCGAAGTATTTGGTTTGTGAAAGTATCGCTGTATATTTTGCTCGGACGCAATAATAATAATAACAACAACAACAACTAAACAACCGACATCTATAGGTAAATGCACACTATGTAAGTCTCGCCTTCCACACAACTATTCTAGTCCTCTAACTACGCTAGAGTTGTCGGTAGGACCACCCTGCATGTTCCATATACTCAGAGGTTCCACGCCAAGTCATAAAGCTTTAAACACCGCCGTGGATCAGATGAAGGGGGGCAATTTCACATCGATTACACCGAAAGCATTCACCGCCTCTCCTCCCAGAGTGGTGTACTGATTACGTGAGATAAGTAAATTAGCGTCAATGATTGAATAATAATGAGTTGCCCCTGGCTTAGATTTCTGGAAAACAAACTTCCTCCCTCTTCCTCATTATGATGCAGATTATAGTATGAACGCGCGACACTTACTATTGACAGCATATAACTTTCTGCCGGTCAATTTGCTAGATTTCCTCACTACGGCTTTAGACGTCGACCTTGTAATCAATTTGTTTTCTTTGTGTTATGGTATATTGCTAGACAGTATCATGTATTCTGTTGTCTCGTGTCCCAAGTCTCTAGAATACCCACTCTAGATATTAAATACGTTGAAGATTGAACGTGTCCGAGATGACTAGAGATTAAGTAGGCATTATCTTAGGGAACTGGTCTTCTCACAGCAATACGCATTCCATAAATGCAGAACGATCCAGATGTGTTCCCGGGGATGAAAGACGTAATAGAGCAGTTTGACATGCTATTCTATAGTTCGAGGTAGTAAATGTGATAATGGAGTATAGGTGGGTTTTATCATAACATATGTGGCTCACTTGATGTAAAGTGAAGTTCCATTGATCTGCGCATATGGATAGTGGATAGTTATATAGCGTAGGCGAACACGTTTCTGAGGCCTTACCGAAGGTCTGATGCCGTCAATGTTACTGAATTTCGTAGTTGAATATACATGTACATGTATTGCTTGATTAACGCATTCTGTATCATGTGTATTTTCAGTTTCGTTAAAGTGTTGACCATGTCACATTCGGTCAATTACGTAGAACAACGTAGCGAGTAGAATAGTTCTCTATTTAAGTACAGAGCGTACTCTGTTCATAAGCACAAACCCATGTATGGAGATAGGATTTGGCACGGTAATATTATTGTAATTATGTTAATTACTAACTTCCATCTATAATGAGAATGCCCTACATTGTAAGGCCCCCGCGTACCAGCCGGTCCTCCTTCAGATAAATATACCATAAGATAAATTACTTGGGGGATTATGTCAATGCAGCATGTGATGTTGTTAGGTATGCTTCACACACTAAATGGCCCTTATAGGCTTCCATGCAAATCCCATCATGGCGTTTATAGCACAAATCAATGACTACTCTCACCTGCGTAACGACTCCACACTCTTGAAGGTTAACGAAATGTCCGTGATTCATGTCTCATAAAACAACAAGAGCGGTTCAACTTTAAACCGGTTCTCATGTAGGCTTACTCGACGTACTTCCAGGTGGTTAATATCGAGTATTACAGAGTAAAAGTGTCATACTATCGTAATCTGCATATATTATTAGATCGTAATCTGCTAGGGCGAGTCCTATGAAACTAAGTTTGTAATCTAGGCCTAATGGTAGAACAAAAATTCGGAAGTTTAATCACATTGGGTTATTACTCTGCGAAATACTAGAACTCATAGTCCAACACCAGTGTTTGTCATCAAACTTTCTCTGCGAGCACACATTAGTCATCACTAGTATGACGTAGAGGTGGTATGGTAGGACCAACACATATACTAGTAGATATTAGGAGCATCAATTTGACCACCATCTTCGACTTATGTATACAAGCAACGATCCAAAGAACTAAGTTTGATTCTTTGTTGTGGATTACAATGGTTAGTTCACATCAGTGCTAATAAGTTTAAGTAAGGACGAAATCTGAAATACCTTCAATAGACCATAACTTAGTTAGCATAGAGGTACTCTAGGCCGGCGAACACCAGATGACAAATCACAGGTGAACACCAGATGACGAATCACAGGTGAACACTGCACTGCGACAGTGGAGACTCCGTGTCTTGCCTCACCTTGTCAGAGTGATATAAAGTTTTCTGTTCTCCTCTATAGAATGTAACTTCCGCTGATATCGATGCCAAGTCTCTGCAGCGCTTTCGATCTGCGGACATTTAGCTCTGTAGTCAAATGCTTGTATGACTGTGTCCATTAATGCATTCTGAAGAACGATTCTTGAATTTTACATTTTAATGGTCTGTTCATATATATAGAACGTTTTTGCATTGATCTTCCGTTTTCAATCCGTCAATATGGGTAAAATATGTCTGTCTTCTGTGACATCAACATGTTGTGCTGCAGCTATGTTTGCCGACATGTGATCGCAATGAAATACACCAAATGTAATTATACAGTTTCTTGTGACGCCTCTGTTATCGAGAGTTTGGAAACACCACCACGCCAGATTTTTGTTAATTTAGAAAGGATTGACCCATGAGTTATTCACACACTTTATCAAATAAAGCGGATACACTTCTAATCATTGGGATAACTCGTAAAACCAAAAAGAAACCAAACAGTGCAACATAGTTCACCAAGTTGGTCCGTCGTTTAATAAACAGCTAAGCGACACAGTGACTTCAACGTATCGGAAGCCATTGATATTAGTTTTTTCTGTACGTCTAGATAGGAAGGCTCAAATTGCCTCTTGCATAACAGCTCTTTCAATTCAGAAACCCAGAACCTGATTGGCAAGTAATCTTCCACTCCAACACCAGGATAACTGATGCGAAAGTTACAAAGCTTAATGTTAGTAATCCTGATTCCTTGACAGTGATCATTACCATGACATATTGCATTAGCACATACATTGATGTGGTTTGTCATTAATCTTCATGCAAGGTGCGTAGGATGTTGTATTAACTGAAGATAACAAACATCTTGGCACAAAAATAGTTCCATCCATGATTACATTTTACATGCCTGCTTAACCATTCGTTATCCTCTGTTACAGGGTCTTGAAGTCGGTATTCTGAGATTTCACGATGACGTCAAACGTCAGTGACCTAACGTCGGAGCCATTCAGTGTGGTTAACGCCAACTTGAACAGGTTCGCTCACTGGTACTGGCATATCCATGGATATCTCAGTATCACCATCTGCGTCTTCGGGATCTTCACCAACATCCTCAACGTCACCGTGTTGACACGCCAGTCTATGCGCACATCTATCAACTGCATCCTTTGCGCCATCGCAATCTCGGACCTGGTGACGATGACGTCGTACATTCCCTACGCGTTCCACTTCTACATCATGTACGACCTGAACGCCACGCCGGACCGCTACTCATACGGCTGGACGACCTTCCTAGCGATCCACGGCAACGTCACGACTACGAGTCACTGCGTGTCCATCTGGCTGGCTGTCTTCATGGCGGTCATGAGGTATGTGTACTTACAAACCAAGCGTTGTCCGAGCATCAACGTCTCCTGTGCTCTCATCTGTGTCATCCCTGCATTCGTTACCCTCATCATGCTTCCAAACTACCTGATCACCGACGTTTACGAATCCCGAATTCCGGACACAAACATGACCATCTATAGACTGAACGAGTACGCGCTGGGAAACACAAATCCTACCACGCGGGCCTTGGTGGCGTTCTGGCAGTATGCTATCGTCGGGAAATTCGTCCCATGTACGCTGATTTCCATATTCATGGGACTTTTGTTAAAGAAACTCCACGAAAGTGCCAAGCGGCAGAAAAGACTCCTAAATAATGCTTCGGATCAAGCTCAGAAGAAGAAGAAGCGCCACAAGTGCACCACCACGATGCTGCTTGTGATCATTGTGATGTACATGGTGGTAGAGCTGCCACAGAGCATCATCATATTGATGTGCGCGTCGTACGAGTACTTCTTCAAGAATGTGTACTTCCTCCTGGCAGACATCTTGGACATGGCTGCCCTCATAAACAATGCCATCAACTTCGTGTTGTACTGCACGATGAGCCAGCAGTTCAGGGACCACCTGTATGACTTGTATAGTACTCTCCTCTGTCGGTCTAAGTGTGTGAGAAGGAAAAGGTTCGGAAACAATGTCCATTACAACACCGTGAACGCCAGCGCGAACCAGTCGAATTTAGACCATCTCTGCGTCACACAAGCAACCAGTGAGAAATCGTTGTCCCATGGATGACGTCACAAAATAAGCGAGGTGCAATTATGAATACAATCATTTAAAAGTAAGTCTCAACTTTGAGTACGCATGAAGACGAATTGCATCATGATCTAAGAAATCATTCGGAATATTTCGCTAGATTTCGGTAGTTGCCAAAAATTTATTGAATATATTCCGAAATGAACGCAACCGACCCCGTGATTATGAAGGCAATGGAAGCGTCTCCGGCATACTCCATCTTGAGGTTTCCTTTTAAATATACACAGAAGACGTTTCTATACAGAAGGCATTATATTTGTGATAACGTGTCTGTGATTCTGACACTAATAAGACACCTATTTCCTATACCAACGTGACTTTGACGTTATTGAACATAAACATTATTAACTTTTATTGCGATAGGTAAATAACTGCGGCCGGGAGGGCCTATGATGAAAGGCAATGATGAGACAATGTTCATTTGCATCTCGCTTAGAGAACAGTTCATGACACTGGAGCTGTAGATAGCTTCCTATGTGTGTGTGTGTGTGTGTGAGAGAGAGAGAGAGAGAGAGAGAGAGAGGGAGGGAGGGAATGTGTGTGTGTGTGTGTGTGTGTGTGTGTGTGCGTGCGTGCATGTCTATGCGCGCGCGTGCGAGCAAGTGTTTGCGTGTGCAACAAGCATCCGTGTATCGTATGTGTGAATGTCAGTTCAGCGTATACAATATACATTATAGGTGTATGTAGGAGTGTGTGTGTGTGTGTGTGTGTGTTTCTGTGTGTGTGTGTGTGTGTGTGTGCGCGCGTGTGTGTGCGTGTGCGTGTATGTGTTTATATGTGCGTAGGTGTGTGCGAGCATGCGTCGTTAACATGTACATGCTAACGCCAGTATTATGTCCCAGATCTAGCTGGTGACACTGTTGTATTATGAGACTATTATGTAATGGTAATCAATGTGTTGCTCAATATCGTTATCCTTGTATATAACCCTTTAACAATTAATTATTAAAAATAAATGTATTTTTCATAAACATTGAACCATGTCACATGGTTATTGTTGTCAGTATCACTGATATTCGAGAAACTATACAACAATGATAATGTGTGTACGTCTGACATTTATAACTTTATACGTCATTGTCTTTCTATGCGTCAACAGCAAAGTTAAAATATATGGAAGAAAGTGAAGCATCATCAGGGACCACTGGGGGAAGGGGAGGGGGAGTGGGAGGTGGGAGGAGGACACCCATCTGTAGGCGAGACATTGTAGATATCACTCAAATATCACACGAATAATATTACTGGAAGAGATTAAAGTAGGACTGTTTAATGTGTCTTTTCAATTTCTTTTTCAATTTGTAATGACAATAATCCAATACCTATACTAAGACAAATGTTCTGAGATCGGAATTGTATGTGTTTGTATTTCTGTGGAATTAGTGCTGAAAGTGATAGATTTACATAGCAGGTTCTCTCAAGATATTTCCCATATCTTTAAAGGCATACAATCACATATTTCAATGAGCGCGTAGCACTATATTTGAGTAATAAATGCAAACTAAATTC
The DNA here is from genome assembly GCA_032361185.1 of Lepetodrilus ovalis. Lineage (NCBI taxonomy): Eukaryota > Metazoa > Mollusca > Gastropoda > Lepetellida > Lepetodrilidae > Lepetodrilus > Lepetodrilus ovalis. Next base: position 5,347 of record JAUTBQ010167100.1, on the reverse strand, counting down.
ATTTTGATACTTATCATTAATTCTATATCGGCAAAATCCCTTTCGTCGATTTACATTAGAGTAAATTCGATCTACCGGATATATGTTCCAAAGATTAGATAATTAGAGCTACGTTCCTTTTATTCATATAAAATGCGAAACTTTTGATAACTATTGAGTGTTGTGGAATAAGTACATCAGTAAATAGCAAGTTTATGTGGGCACAAGTAAACGTAAGTAGTTTCAGATAAAATCGTTATTTCATGTAGCTTCATGTCCATGGCTAATGACACTAATGATACTGCTGAGCGTCTACCATAATCGCCATTCCTTTGTCTAACGTTCCTATAAGCAAGACGACCAGTCCTGACAACTGCCACTTTTAAGAGATAACCATATTTCATATGTCCAAGTGAAATAAAGATTATGCGTATGAGCTTTCCATTAAATTACATACCAACATTACATACCATGTAATCTTACAGTAGATTTTGTACAATTTAAAAAAGAAAATGTTCAAACTACTAATTTATTAAAGAAGTCTACTCACAAAGATAAGTCATCATATTAATCTCTAGATTTGAATGACAGAGCGGCATTGAAAATAATATACCCCGATTCATGTGATCATCAACTACGAGATAAATAGAGCATTGCTGTAGAGTCTGAGAGGGGAAACTGTCAGAAACCAATCTATTTCAAAGCTGGCATTTCCGATTGTTTCTCATGACTATATTGCACCTGACATTCACTTTCCAAAACCAGCAGTTAAATTATCACAACCAGAAGATGTATGTATGACATTAGAACGCTATTTCATAGGCTGAAACTTGACTTGCATCTACAGTGATCCTACAGAATCTTCCAAGGCTAATGTAATCTAGCAATAGACCGTCAAAAATATCCGCCATTTTGCTGCCACCAGCATCTCCGCCAATGAGGACCACTTCTCGTTGCGCGATAATTACCGAGAATGGAAATATAAAGCAGGCGTCAATTATTTGAAATCACTGGGACGTTTTCACACACCATCAGCAGAATGTCAACGGACACATTCTTACAAAAGCTGTTCAAGAGAACGTAAAGAATGCCGCCTTCAGAAGGTCGACGCATTCTTAATTGCCTAGGATATATTTTGAAGACGCTCTGGGCGAAGGTTATTATTGTCTTACTTTCTGCTTAATTATATGTTGTTGTTCAGCTTGTCTAGGAAAAGACACCACTCCTTGACTTGCACAGGAAAGGTAGTAATAATAATATGCATTTTGCATGTTGTTATCCTATATTGCCATGTTGAACCACAACGTTTCTATTTCACTCCCTGAAACATGATAAGCATTTTAAACCTAGGCCGGATATCTTTTCAAACTAATTTGTTTCTACACTAAATGAATATGTTATATTCAAATCTGATAGGTCAGTAATGCCGTCAAACACAGTTTTGATTCTAATGCGCATGTGCAAGTATCTCTCAAGTCCCAAAGCACATACAGCCCGCCTATGTTGACTTGATACCTCATACGTAATTAATGTTCAACCCTGATTTATAGCGTTCAAAGCTGCCCCCGGTAGCATTGTAGTAATACTCTCGTGAGCTCTAGCTACCTTTCTGACGTAGGTTTTCAGTGACAATACACTTAAAGTGCAGTTACCGTCCTTGTTCATTAGCACCAGTCAATGGCCGCAGGTTTATTGAAAAGCAGTCTGGAATGAGCTAGAAAAGCGTCGAGTTTCCTCATGGTATGCGAAAACAAAACTGAGAATTGTGATGCTTGTGAAATACATAGTCTTGAAAGCGGTTGTAAAACACTCAATAACACAAACAAAACAAACAAAACATTGCGTTGGCTTTCACCTCCAAATAGATTTATTGGCATGTAATAGCCAAACAAGCCAACAAGCAGAACATAACTTTCTACCAGGTGCACATAGTGTAGACATCTAACAAGCTCTCCTAACAGCGAGAAAACAACAGTCTGTGTTACATGCTGTCACACTGGTTTCGCATGTTCAACATTATAAGGAATTTGATTGGCTCATATTATTATTAGCTGATGGGTTCAGGCGGAAACCAGCAACCTCAAATATGGCTCACGATATTGTCGAAAATCGAATATTGAATTGGCGAAAATGGTACCTTGACGTATATTTTAAGGAGATAATGGACTAAAACAGTAAAAGGTATACTGTTTGGAATTTAGATGATATCAATCGTTAATTGATAGTTTCCAACTTGAACATTTGCACGTGTTGGATGTTGCCGGTTTGCAACTTAACACCCAATAACATTCTGTATAATGCTGAACACACGAAAACCCTCGTAGTGTGACAGCGTGTAACACAGACTGTTGTGTTCTCGCTAGCAGGAGAGCATGAACCACGAGCGTTCTGTCATAGACACATACAGAACCTAGAAGCAGGTACCCTACACACATGCACCCGCAATCGCCGTAGCCGTAGTAGCAGTCGCAGGCATAGAAGCCCAGATATTGGAAGGTCGAGAGAGCCATGCAAAATAACGTACACTATTAACAAACTCTTACTCTTGTATTTAAAAGTATTGCAATTAACACTGAGTGTGACATGAATCAAGATATACGGTATTTTAACTTATGTCACTGAATATTGCTAAATGCGAGTACCGTATCGTCTTAGAATTTCAGGATATTTACTATGTCTGAATATCGATTCCAGAATCATTGTCAAAAACGTTAGTGGTAATGTATTTCGGTTCTATTTATGATTTGTTTTCAACATTATTTGAAACATTAACGCAAGATAGAAATTTCCAAAATGTATCACATCATAATTGTTTTATTGGAAACTAAATACCACCAACGTCTTTGACAAGAACTAAATATTGACTTGAGTAACTACGTTATCTTGTTCTCAGCATTGTAGTAGAATTGCCAAGGTATAAAAACTTTATTGCATCTGTTGTACCTGGCCTGGAGGTTACCAAATGTTTTTTTAGGACGATGTCATGCTCAATGCAAAGTTTTGTTCACAAATCCCCAGAAAAACTTACAGTTAGCATAACACGGCACTAAACATTAAGTATCGTAATCTTCGGGGCCCGAAGATTGAGGAGTAATATTTTCTTCTCAGTATCGCAGTAGATTTGTTAAGATATCATTTTTTCTATCTGCCGTACCTGAAAATTGACTTGAGTAACTGCGTCATCTCGTTTTCGGTTTCGTGCCACATGGTTGCGCACACGTAGATCTTGGGCACGATCTGTTCCCGCATCTTGCGCATGGCATCCGTCGAACCGCTGTCCATGGATGCGTCGTCGTTGAAAGCCATTTCCTTTAGGATGCGCTCCTTGTCGTTTCGACGTCGATTTAGAAGCAAGGACTGCTCGATCAAGGCTCCACAGTACATTGGTAAGATGAACAACCTGGACGGAAAAAGCAAATTGTATATATTTATCGTTAGATGCCACGACTATGAACCAATTACAATCATAATATTTCCAATATTAAACTAGCTGACCTGATAGTTAGCATTACTTCAGAGAAGGTATCCTTTTGATCGTGGTATGAAGAAACCGCGCTTATATTGCTTAGTATTATCTCAAAATACGCTTTTAAATGGAAATAGAGTTACGGATCACAGCATACCGTTCTGTGAAAGCCAATCTCGGGGCCTTTGGTGTCCATATATATCTGGTGATCCACAGTTGGGAAGCCCACCACAGTCCGAACCCGAGGCCAAGATGCCATATCAACCACTTCCGTTCAGGCCCCTGCCCAGTACAGGCAAAAGTCAAGAAATCCTTTATCAGCTCTGTCTTTTCTGGTTTCAGATAGCACACGGTGATGATGGTCGCTACAGATACAGGGGTGGCCAGACTTAAGGGTATCGCGAAGGAGAATCGTTGCATGCATAACTTGCATGCCAGACGGGCGAAGTAGTAACATAATCCTGTCGAGGCAATCTGTAGCAAAAGCGGCATGTACGTCCACCATTGACGCCAGGGGTCAACGTATTTGGTATCGCAAACGGTCTCGTTCATGGCTCCCGCAGACCTGTTCTGGAATGAACAATTGTACCGCTCGAGCAACATGAAGCGTTCCTCTTCGACCTGGACTGTTGATGATCCACCCGGCTGCTCCGTCAACAGTATCGGCGGCGACGTCGTCATCTGTATTGGCAGCACGGTGGAAGCCACACTGGCGTTGGACATGAGCAGTTCCGCGGGCTCTTCGAACAACGAACCAAAGGCAATATGGACCATGCTGAGGTTCGGAATCAAGAGAAACGCGAATCCGAAACTCAGACCAACCTTCCAGAGACTTGCGATCAGATACGACTTGACTCTAACTCTGTGGAGAGCGTCTTTGTAATCCTTGACGGGTATCTCCACACACCCCAGCCGTATGTCCTTGTCCACGAAGTTCTCCCACCAGTTGCTGGACAGCAGGAGTAAGGCTAGAGGTATTTCCCAGGACATGTCCGAGATCGCGTATGACGACGACCACGCAGACTCGCCTGTTCGAGGAAGGCTCTTGGGTGCTTGGTACGTCGGGGTGGTGTCCGATAGCGGTGTATCATCCTTTACTTCCGTTTCCTTCACGCATTCCGACTTCATCGACGCCATGACTATCACAAACGCGGACAACTGCATGAGCACGGCCAGAAAGTCCAGAATGAACGTGGTGACCTTTCTTCTGTTGTCGTCTGATCTCTTGGTGGCGAACAGTCTCAGGATGGAGGGGGCGGTGCACAAAGCGTTCATCAGCAGCAGACATCTGACCGTATCCAGACACGGCAGAACCCGGAACAGCAGCAGACACAGGCCAAACGAGTGTAACGTTTCCATGAATAAGATCTGAAAAATACATCACAACTGATGCAAAACTAATGTATATTCCAGTTTATAGGTTTATACAAAAATCATCCTTAACAATATTATGCTGTCAATTATAAAATCATGGACTTAATTAATGATGTATAATTATTATTTATAATTATTACTTAATGATAACTATTTCCCGACAAATATAATATATCGGTATTTCTGAAGTACTTTGTTAGAGGATTATATTATGTGTTGGTATCGAAGTAAAGTTCCTACCCATGCTATGTTTCCAACGGATGGTCTGGGCAGGTTTCCAAACATTGACTTGAAGAGACATTCGAAGAAGGTAATTAGATAGGGGACAGTCACTACGCCTATGACCATGTACACCCAGCGGTCTCTGTTCTCCCAGCCCTGAAACACAGCAGTCACAGTCAGCAACATCTGTACACTGTCATCAGCACCTTCTTAGTAACATAGGATTCACTGTCAGCACCATCTGTACACTGTCATCAACACCTTCTTAGTAACATAGGATTGACTGTCAGCATCATCTGTACACTC
>JAUTBQ010167089.1:0-12106 GCA_032361185.1 Lepetodrilus ovalis | reverse complement strand
GTATGCAGGCGAAGATTTCATCTGCAAACATGTTAAATAGAACTGAACTTACTCGAAAATCTCAGCGTCGATTAATCAATATCTTGGGAGTGACTTCCCTTTTTTAACTATCTATGGTGCCCTAGTAATGCCATCTTTTGTATTGATGTACACACTAGCCGAGCGAGGTAGACTCTCGTACAGTTCCCGCTGGTTACAGCTTTTCATTGGTCAATTATTGCGCCAAAAGTCGTGCAGTACCCAGTGGTCAGGGGGAGATAAGCAAGGCATGTTTTCATTTCATCGATCGAGAACTTCAATTTAATAAATAAAATACAAAGAACTGAAAGAGTATGTAACATTGTATATGGTTGAGGAGGGAATAATGTAAATTATTTTTAGAAAGCAAAATATGTTGGAAAAAGAGACATTTAATTTATTGTTTTCTTGCCCATTAAGGACTACCACACAAAAACTAATCGAAAAATTAATTTTCTGATATAGGGTGACGTTTAACAATTTGGACATTACTATCTGGTCAAGGCATTCGTTATAATGCTAACAACTTTAACTTTCCTTACAGTACAACATCACATCTAAGTGGGCATGAGCAACAAATTGGACAAGTTTAAGTCTGACAACGTTAGTTTTGGCCACGTGGTATGACTCCGCGAGAGGATGGGCAATTAGTGATGTCATTAAGACGTAATGGGTTTCAAAATGAACACCTTTTGGCTTGAGATTTGCAGTAGGCCACTGATATGAGAATCGATCTGTAAACTGTTAGAAATCGGTTACATGCCACCCAGTTCCATGCTCAGAGTGGAATGGTTGATGTGTCTTTAAGGCAAGGTCATATGGCCGTGCATGTAAGATGGAGCCAAATCCACCAGCGATGGTGTCTTACATTAATGGAACCAAACACTATTCACAGTTGAATCTCGATTTAACGTTAAATTTTCAGACCGAATGTTCAGAGTTGGGCATAGATGTTGAATCTGTTTAACACCAATAACGCCATATTGGGTGAACGTTCACTCATTCCAAAATTGAGCAAAATCAGATTATCAGGTTAATCAGCCGTATGATACGACTTTGTACGTTATTCATGACAGTGGCATCCACATAAGTTATTGACTCTTTTCTAAGAAAATTGTTGTTTCCACCCTTGCACAATAAACTTCTATTCCAGATGTGTGAAATTCAAGCGAACATATTTTAGACATGACCATGTGGTAGAAAAATTAATTATGTGTAAAGTAGCATGGTTATAGAAATTATATGTATTCACATTTTTCAATGATGCCATTTAGTTGTTTCCACCCTTGCACAATAATTTATAGCAACGACCAACACAAATATAAAAAAAACCCAGATATTTATTACATGACTTGACTAGGCTGGCATGAAATCTTGGCACATATTTTGGTTGGAACATGTATGCATACAAACATAACTAACACTTGACCACGTGTTCCTAAATATATCAACTACTGAAAATATCTGTAACATCCACAATGATATGATACATTCGTAACATTGTAATAAATTCACATTTACATGTTTGGCGTTAAGGGAATTCTCAGTACTGAATAGTTTTACCCGTTGAGCATCAATCGGGTCTGCGCAGCAGAGTCAATCCAGCCTAGATGTAGCACCTGACAACTCATATTGATGCTATAACTACCCAAGCATTGGGTACTGGATTGACCAAAACCATATATTGACCATGTGCCTGTGAAAGCTATTCACATCCCCAGCTTGGGGAACCAGCTGTCCTGCTGCTGCTTATCTATTGACTGAGACAGCTGATTGCACATGGCTTATTTACATGTTTACTGTATGTACAGGCGCGAGCATCGCACCTGCCCATATGATGAGATTAGCCGCCATGAAATCAAGGTCGAGCATCGACGTACTATTGGCGACTAATCACACACAGTAATACTTAATATTTTGGGGGTCATATGCTAGATATGCATGCCCAAGATGACAGATAATACATTAGTTATTAACTGAGAATCCCCCAAAACACCCTAGCAGGCAACCAAGACCAGAAAGGATCTAAGAATCGACATGTAATACAGTAATAATTATTTAAGGGTCACCATACGTTGGAAGGCCTGGGAAACAGAACGACCAGATGTCCTAATGTATCGCATGTAACAGTCCGATGACCACCTGCCCAATGTCTGGATCAAGTGATCTGGAACAGATGCTGCCGCCGCAGATGTGGCCGCCCCTATCCTGAAGGAGTGTCCATTAAAATAGTCAGGCACATACCCCGCCGCTGTGAGCGTAGCGTGGAGTTTATGAATAAAGTATGTTCTAGTAAGCGGCATGCCGGCTGGCATTACAAAAAGGGGGTCAGTCGCTGACCATGACCGCAGCTTACGGAACTGCAAATATCTGGTCATCGCAGTGACCGGGCAACAGGGGTCACTGACCGCGTACAAGGTCAACACTACGCCTTTCCTGAAAGGATCTGTCTTGGAAGTACGGAGGGTAAGAGTGAAGCTCGTACTATCAGCCGACATGTTGACGCAACTTAAGGACAAATGCAGAAGTGGATCATAATGATCTGTCGTAAACTCGCCACAGCGGAGGAACGCAAAGAAAGCGGTAGTGTACACAGCTAATAACAAACTGTTGGTATAACGTGAGAACAATCCACGGCCAAGCACAGCACACAAGTCTCTCAACACATGCATCGTGATAGGTAACCGGCGTAAAGATGAGGCACGCTGGAGGCGCTGAATGGCCCGCAGGATTGTATTGACGCGCATCAGACTATGACTGGTCCATGGGTTGCTCACCCCTGCTTGCAAATAATGAAACCTAATACCGCACAGGTAGGATTTAATAGTAGTGTATCGGATCCGTAGCCGATAATGGCAGTGCGACAGAAATTGCAAAAGACACAGTTCCGATAGCTCCGGTAAGCCCGACGTGGAACACACGTTATTCATTGCCAAGAACATCATGAAGACACGAACACCAGTCTGGTAGACCTTCCTGGTTGCCGGTGCCAGTGCCTCCTTCCAAAGGCTATCTAGGGACTGTCTACAGCTGGGTAAGTCACCGCTGACAGTGGCAGAGATCCCGTGGGTAGACTGTCTGCATGCGGGGCCAACGTCCGGAACCTGGTCATCTGGAATCGAGAGAGAGCATCGGCTATGGAATTAGTAGTACCCGGTAAGTGCACAGCATAGAAGACAAAATTGAACTCGGCGGCCAGCAACACCAATCTCCTGACAAGCCGCATCGTAGCAGCACAACGTGACCTATGCTTGTTCATGATATCCACCGTAGCAGTGTTATCGCAAAAGAAACGGATTGATTTCTTGCACCACAGGTGACCCCACACCGCCGCTGCCATAACGATTGGAAATAGTTCTAGAAACGCGATTGACGTCGGCTTCCCCATTACACACGACAGGTCCCTCGGCCACCGGTCCGCGATCCAGTGACCCTGGAAGTATGCGCCATACCCATGCAAACTTGAAGCGTCAGTGAAAAGTTGGAAATCTGGCGCCGACATCACATCCTCAAGAAAGAAGGACTTCCCATTCCACTGTGACATAAACTCTTGCCACATCTGTAGGTCTAACTGACACTCCTTATTCAAGGACACTCTGTGGTGGAGTTCCCTGACACTATGCGTGCACTGAAGCAGATAGCTGATAAACGCACGACCAGCCGGGATGATGCGCATAGCAAAGTTCAGGTGTCCCAGTAATTGTAACATGTCCCTCTTTGTGACCTTTGACCGCGCCTGGACCGAAGCGAGCTTTTCCAGGATTCTGTCCAACTTTGCTTGTGGCAAACGAGCCTCCATGGCATTGGCATCCAAGATCACGCCCAGATACTCCAAACAGTGTGTGGGTCCGATAGTCTTAGTGAGTGAGAGCGGAATGTTCAGGTCGCCGAAAAGTTGCATCAACCCTGCCATAGTCGCATGGCCTCGCCTCATGGAATCGTCTACGGTCAAAAAGTCATCCAATAGATGCAAAATATGCTCAATATGAAATACGTTCCTAGCTATCCAGCAGAGAGCTACAGATAGAGTATCGAATATTTTAGGGCTGGACCTACTTCCGAACACCAGTCGGGTGTAGAAATACATGTGATCGTCCCATTGAATGCCGTGCAGGTGCCACAGATCAGGATGGATGGGAATCTGCTTGAATGCATCTGCAATGTCCACCTTGCACAAAGTAGCCGAGGTCCCGAAGGATTTCATCACCACTATCGCGTCATCTAGCCGAACATACTTGAGGGAGAATGCATCCTTGTCAATAAGCGAGTTAAGACTAGCGTGTTCCATATGATCATGTGGTGCCGACATGTCGACGATCAAACGCTTCTTCCCTGAATATTTGCCCTCCACCACTCCGATAGGGTTGATCCTGTAGACTGGAAATGGCGGCTCAACGTAAGGACCAATAAGAAAGCCCTTCCCCTTCTCTGCCGCAATTAAGGTGGCAACAGCCCCGGGGTCACGTCTAGCCGACAGCAAGTTTTTACACACAAATGAAGTAGAGGGAAATTCCCGTAGTCCTGTATGAAAACCCTCACGTAAACCCTGCAAGAGGTAGTCGACACCACGACGGTCCGGGTTGTCTTGTAGGTGGTGCTCCAGTAAGTCGACATCCAGAGGAGTCCCTTGTGCACCCAGTCAGTGCGTCTTCTTTGTGCGGGGAGGATCCATGTCGCGACGTCTCACAGGAGGGCCAGCAGTAGTCGAGGTTGGCGGGTATCGAGACCAGCACCGGAACGCAGGATGCGGCTTCAAGCACACCTTGCACAAATGACGGAACTTGCATTGGCGGTGGGTGCATACGTCGGCATTGAAGCTGTTGCACAGTGGAACTCCCTGATGACGCACAACGTCGCGGCCGTTCCGATCTTCGGTCATGAGGGCGGGCGGCCTGGCATCGGGGTACTGTATCGGAGGCTTGTATAGTGCAGATGGGCGTGCAGAGGCTGTCAGGGGACAGAACATGTCGGTGTGGTCCATGTCGTGGCAGAGCGTACATGCATGAACCTTGCATCCGGTGAAGACTGCCCGGTAGATATCGTCATCCACCTTCCCCCAGGAGACCCGCTTGTTGTACCTTTCCAAGCGTGCAGCTGCCTTGGCCGAGAACTTCTTATGGTAGTGGTAGAATAGCTGGCCGTGAAAACGCGACTCCATCCGGATGATCTCTGACTGATACAAATCAAGTTCTTGACGACGTCCAGGCCACTGCATACAAAATATGTTCTTATACCTATTAAACGCTAGTATGAAATGTGGCAATGTCAGTAGTGACTGAAGGCGGGCGTCACCTGCAGTACGCAGCTGGATGTCCATGTTGTCGATATGGACAGTGCGACTCGCGGCATTAATTTCGTCGGGCACGAGCAGATGAACCAAGTTGACGTCCTTACCCTCCCAGATCTGGCGACGAATGGCTGGTGGTACGGCATCAACATCACTTGTCGAGTCGTCAGCCTCCTGGCTCATGTCGGCATCATCCCTGGCAGAAAACATCGAATAGGACCTGGTGAGGGGGGACGTGGAAGGCTCATCGAGCTGGACTGGTCGCATAGCAGCAGATGTTATTGGGCCCACTTGTACGCTTCCATGCTGGTCCATCCGGTCCGCTAGCGCTGCTACTGTCTGCTGGAGTCTGACTACTGTGTCCACTAACTGGATGACGGCTGGCGATTCCCCTGACTCTGGCTGGAAATCCGGACTTGGCTGCGCTGTCTCCTGCTGCATATCGCTGGTAACTGTGCACGACACAGGCCGTCGTCTGGCTGGCAAATGGCTGTCAAACATCTCCTGGTGTTGCTGTCGAGACAAACCAGCCGGCACCCAAATCCCCAATGTTTCGCCGACATACTTTCTTATACGGTCTGCTGTCCAGGCACGCGGGAATGTCTGATACAGTCGAGTGTCCGTCACAGACGGCCTGGACACCTCAACAGGCACTTCAACATCTGTCGCCTCACCACCAGCACTGATATTAGCAGTAGTTGCTGACGTCTCCCTACGGCCTCGCGACGAACGCCGGACCCTCTTAGCCGGAGGCATCACTGAAGAACGAAGGAATCGCGCACAAGATCAGTAGCACATAAAGATGATAAAATGTTCCACGGCCGACGTGATATGAATAAAGTCAGTCCACGATACAATAACGTTGGCAAATAGCAGTGACACTCAAACTGACATCAATCGTAACTCGCGCACAATAATATTAGTGGCACACGAACCGTCCAACGGGCATCGGATACGTAAGGTCAAACTCCCACAACGGACGCGAACAGGAAAGTCCAACTGAATAAGCAATCAGTTAACGTGGAAATGTCAGATAATCCGAACCTCGATCCTATCCCGATGTACAAACGAATGTCAACGTAAACAGTACGGAGATCGTTAGATCAAAACACGGAAGAAGATACTTTAATTTATAGTTGAACTATGAACTTTTATAAAACAAATATGGCTGCCACAAACTGACCACTGCGCAGGCGCACATAACTAATATATACACATGAACATGTGCAGGTCTATACATACTATTGAACTGACAACTACTAAAATCATTATGGTATTAATTATCCTTAATCCTACTTTTCTCATTGTGCTTTATATCAATTTATACAGTAACTTGATTATGCTGTCCACGCAATGACAGGATAATATTATTACTATTCAGGTTCCCTGCAATTACGCATTCTCTATTGCAAGACTCAATATATATAACATCAGTTGTGCCACGCCTGCATTGTAATACATCCGGTAGCATGATATAAACAAACCCTCAATGTAGGATACGTATTATTAATCATACGCTTCTCATAATGTAACATAACTTACTTGTCAACTACTGTCCTAGATATGAAATGTCAGATAATGTAAGTACCAATCATTGTGTTGATCCTGCCATAAACCCTCGCAATTGTCATTGCGGATACATTAACCTAGACTTAACTAACTTTGCAAAATCAACAACAAAATAAAATCTGCATATCCAGATCACCTAAGTATTTATACTGATGGTTCAAAGGATGGTGTCAGTGTAACAGCTGCCACCACCGTAAATAATCAAGCTCTAACTTCTCGTCTCCCGGATGATAGTTCCATGTTCTCAGCTGAAGCTAAGGCAATTCAAATTGCTTTAGAAGCCATTAGAAGATTCAAAGCTAGACCTCATATTATATTTTCTGATTTCTTGTCCTGTCTTCAGGCAATTACAAACTACCGTGATGTAAAACACTGTTCGCAGCCTTGGCGTGCACTTAAGACCAATACCTTACTGTATCTGAGGAATCGCCGTTGATCCACATCACATCGATCCACGCTAACCTCCATCATCCCAACGAGTCCAGGCTACATCAACGTGTCCATTATAACACTGTTAACGGTGTCAGTGTGCACTTAAGTCCAATACCTTACTGTATCTGAGGAATCACCGATGATCTACATCACCGGTCTACTTTGGCGCGTCCACACCGATAGCATCTCGGGGGGTTATGTCACCATACGGCAACAAGCCTGGTCCAGGCTACATCGCTTAGCACCTCATTGTTGACAGGTCCTCGTTCCTATTACCTTAGATGTCCAAACTGCAGCACACTCAGCGAAAGAAGAGACTACTGCTGGCCAACCTGGATCGGACGTTCATGTCTCATGATACGACTCTTTCAGGCATGGCGCAGCCGTTATCCATCATCGGCCTCCTCCCTGGGTCATCCTAGGGGCCACAAGCACACCACTGTTCAGAATGGAGCCACAAACACCAGACTCAGCAACACCAGAGTTTATGGCAATTGTATGGGGTTCCCGACAGAAGGACTTTAGATCTCCATTCCGTGCACCTAGGTCAAGTGTTACAGTGCCGCCGCTAGGATCTCTGCGAGGTTCTCACACTGGCCAACATCGAAGCCCTGACCTGAAAGACAAGTGTTTTCTCCTGGCCTTTGTCACCGCGGCAAGAGTATCAGAACTACACATCCTTGACTTCCGACAAGTACGCTTCAATATACACTAGTGACTGCCCAATCAGTTAGATATGCCACATGGAACCGACACCACTAGTTCAGGTCCATGCTCCAATCCAGATGGCCAGGCAGACAGACCACCATTCCCAAGACCTGGATTGGAAAGATGGGTATAGCATCTCAATTTTGTTTTCACTAACATAACTCATAATCTATATACTGTATGCCTATGCTGTTTATTTAATACTTGTATTGCAATCAGGTGGCATTCTTTGTCGTGACCTTCAGCTCACTCTACAGTGATGACTGTTGCTCATGCACAGAGGACTAGTTGATCACTCCCAGGGATGGGCTTGGACGCTCGACAGCACCTCCTACTGTCACTATTCTCGAGGACTGCCAGTGGAGAATGTCTAGACATCCACACATTGGAATCACTGATAGCTACCAGACATCTGTAATGGCCATGGATCCGACATCACTTACACGGCTCCACACTCCAATCCAGCAAGACATGCAGCAAGCAGACTCAACACATACATGGATTGGAAAGACTGATATAGCATCGCAGTTCTGGTACACACTAACTTAACTGACGATATATATGCTGTAGGCCTACATTGTTTGCCTAATACACATACCATATACCAGGAAATATTCACGGGAGATTATTTTGGTGGTATTCTATGGCAACATGACGACCTTGAACATATTTTAGCATCAAAAGTTACGCTATTCTGACAAGTTCAACCAGGATTGAGGAAAACTATTTCATTTTTATTGTAACTAGAGTCTACCTCAAATTGCTTGTTTGTAAGTGTAATAGCGCTGGTGTTGATGTCTCGGAGAAGGACAACAAACGGCTATGGGGTGTGAGGTTGATGACTTTTATATGATGGTATATCTATAAAGATATTTTTAGGCCTGAAACAGGTTACAGATAATAAATACATGGAAACATAGGGACATAACATGTATATAATAACAGACATTAATTCATTGAAACATGACATGTAACTTACGTAATCGCATGTAAGCGATTACTATATACGGTTATATATACCATGTTTACTGCAATGCCACACCATATAGAGCATGTACAATTATATACATGCATATATAAACAGATATGAAGAACATATCTACTTATGTTACATTTACATATTTATCCACACATGGTACATACCAGGTATGTGATACCTGAAGCCCCAAATTACTGAGGACTACCACTGCACTGTGGCTTACGATCTGATGATCTGTATTAACAAATGAAATATAAAGATAAGTATGTGTGTGTGTGTGTGTCTGTATCGTTCCTCGAAGCTCTCGTATATACTACAAGCGTTCTCGTAACGATCTATTATGCATGGCGATCTGACACTTACGAGAGCGCCATCTCGTAGTGGATACGAGAGCTTCAAGAAACGATACCCAGATCGTCATGTATTAAGAGCTCGCTACGAGAGACCATGATGATCTCGTTCTAGACAGCTTCGAGAAAAGATCCCATTGTCTGCGTTTCACGAACGGGTCGTACTGGATCGGTGAGAAAATAGAGTCGTACGACACGCCTTTGTCGTGATAGGAAATGACATAAAGTTCGATTTACGCCGGTACGAACATTTCGTGAAACGCAGTCCTAGGTCTAGTCCTAGATAACGTCAACAGTGGCTAGATTGACGGCGATATGACGGTCTGTGTTTCTCGGCCTAATCTAGTCCATGTCCTGCAGATCGATCGTGGAGCTACGCAAGCATTTCATGTGAATAGGGATGTCGACTCGGGATTACGTGCCACGACATTGCAGTTCTGCAGTCAGGGCGTAAATCAGGGCGTGACCAAGCTTTTACTATAGCCGGAAGTGACGTAACTTCCGTTTACACCCAAACTACCGGTACGACCCTTTCGTGAAACGCAGACCTGTCGCCGCACTGCGGTCGTTCAGCCGAATTGGGTATCCGTTCACGAAGCTCTCTTATCCACCAAGTAGACTATGGCGCTCTCTTTGCCGATAGCTAATTTACTGAAAAGAGTGGATAACAGCTTTGTGAAACGATACCCTGGGCCCGACTGCCCTATTGAAGGTCTTCTCAAAATCGAAACAGATAATAGAAGATCGTTGGAACCTCTGAAATGCAGGGTATCGTTTCTCGAAACTCTCGTATGCACTACGAGACCATAGCGTTCTCGTAAGTGCACGAACTCGCTACGAGAGTGCTTAACGTCTCGTAGGGGATACGAGTGCTTCGATAAACGATATCCAGGGTATCGTTTCTCGTATCCACTATTAGGCAATAACACTCTCGTAAGTACACGAGCTCCATGTATAAGAGATCGCTACGAGAGTGCTTAACGTCTCGTAGGGGATACGAGTGCTTTGAAAAACGACAATTTGTAATACTGTATTATATTGTCATTTATCCATAATATACCTATTATGGCCACTGTATTAGGTAAACTACCTTAAAGAATGACATTGAATGTACATACTCGATGCGATGATTACATAACTGTAGTCTTTATCAGCAGTCATGCTAATGTTATTTTCCGTAACTCACCGACAACGGTAGCAATTTAATATATTCTAAATAGACATTTGCACAGGTTCTAGAATCAATTGAGAAAACATCTATACATTGTACTGAAGTTGTCACATTGAACATTACATCAGCATATTTTTGTGTGCGTATACTAAAAATAAAATGCGTATATTTTTGTGAAAATATGTACATGCGTTGGTTGTGTTTTGTCCTTGATGGACACGTCACAATGAAGATCGTGTCCAATGTCACCCTCTGCCTCATCGTCCTCGGGGAAGGAGGGAACACTGAGGTATAGTTTGTATCAACTAACAAAGTAAGGAGAGTTAGATCTAGTGGCCTAGGCAAGATGTCTCTGTCTCCTACGGTGGTGAACTCAGCCAAGTTGAATGGAGGTACTCATGGTCTTTATTTATTTTATTTTACATCTTTTTTTTTTCTTTTTTTTTTTTTGTAATGGGGTTTCTAGTCGCTTTCTAGAATACTTAACTAACATCACGACTTGTCAGTTTAGGGCAGGAGGAAACTCTAACATCCGTTGCGCTGAATGTTGCAGTAAACCTGCGAGCACCGGCTGGTACTGACAGACCAAGAAACTCATGGGTAGATATAACACCTGCCCGCGGGCCGATAGCACTTACAACCACTGTCGGGTACGCTAACTTCATCAATGGCGTGACCGTATGGCCACCTGGATTTTAAACATGTTCCATTTTTAAAAGAAAAACGCTAAATATAAATATATATCAATTTGATAAAACACATTGCATAATTACACAATTATATATTTATATATATTGCACCGCCATAGGCAAAAGGGACTATTTCGTCAGTTAATAGATACTAGTAGATTTGTCTCAGAAAGGATTATAACAAAATGTATGTTAAATTCATAATTACATGGTATATGATAGAATATGATATATTAATCAGCTCTAATAATATATATTTTTTTTTTAAAGAAATATTTAGTAATGATCTGGGTCTGGCAGCCAAACTCCATATTTAGTTTGAACCCGGAATTAAGGATTACCTAATGTTTTCATGATTATTACCAAGGAATGTCTTCTTAACAAGAATCCACCCCGATTATCAAGTCCGCATAAAACAATTACCGTATATTTGTTATACATAATAAAATCATTACTTTAATAGAAAATTAAGGGCCTTATATGTTTAGAAGGGCACGCAAGTTTCCAGAACAGAGTGCCCTCCTGGCTTTCTGGAATTTTACTTATTTCTACCCTTGGTACCGACGTTCTGGGATCTGTTGGGTCCAACAGGATTTGCAATACCATGCTATTGGCTCTTGGAAGACATCGAGTTCTTCTAACATAACATACCACAAGAACACGTTATTCTGAAAGCCTATATACAGACAACAGTACGATAAAGGCTTATGAAACAATGGACGATTCAGTTTTAGTATCTGGAATACTTCCTGATAATATCAAGCCGACGTTTCCCGTCTGAAGAAACAATTGCTGTCTAACATACTGCCGACTGTCATATAAGTGTCTAGTCCAGAAATCCAGACGTCTATCACTCCATATGCATTACGCTATATCCATATAGCGGATAGCAGAAGCATTATG
>JAUTBQ010167078.1:0-12107 GCA_032361185.1 Lepetodrilus ovalis | reverse complement strand
ATGGAGTTTGTTTGATTTTTTGTTTTGAAGGTGCTTAAAATTGTTTCAAGTTCTCGCATTGATTCACGTTTTGGAACTCCTGGACTAGCGACAAACCCGTCTAGATAAAAAACTTTGTTTAGTTTTTTATCTAGTATTACATAACTTAAATAGGTTCCTCCAATTCCTTTGGTATGTGTTCTCCAAATTCCTCTAATTTCTTTAGCAAAGTTATTGGAAATTTTAACTGTATTATATTCTACTCGTATATTTATGGTATCTGTTTCCATATAAGACCCAGCCATTTGAGGGTTTTCGAATATATTTTTTCGAGTAATTTTATCTCTCCAAGCAATTATATTCTTTTTTTTAAATATTTCTTTGGAGGTGTAAGTGGTGGAGGCAACAAAAATATTTTTATCAATTCCTTTATTATTATTGCCAGGTTGTCTTATCCAAATAAATTCGGGTTTATCTTCTTCGATTCTATATCCATTCGGAATTCGCATATAAAATTTGTGTTTTTTTAATAAGGTGTTGTTAATGCCTTTTTTTTCTTTGCTTTTATATAGCTTTTTTTTTAATCGGTCTTGTTCTTTTTTATTAAAGAAATTTCTAATAAAAGGCACATCTTGGGCAATTTTTTTTGCTAACTTTTCTTGATTAGAGCCAAAAAGACATAAAACGGATTGTCCTTTGGCATAGACATCTTTTTGCGAAATGCGATATTTATTGGGGTGTTCTTTGATGTATTTTTGGGTAATATAATTTCTTACAATAGCTCCACCTTTCGTTTTACTATCTGTTGTTGCTACAAATAGTATGTTGGTTACATGTCTTAAAAAGGATTTAAACTTGGTTGGCTCAATGTAATGAACTTTAAAATATGGTTCATTTTGTGGTAAGCCAGGAACATTGGAAAGTACTGCACTTTTAACAAGTTCTCCAAGCTCTCCATTCCATTGAATAGAGTCCATAACAACAAATAATTCTCCTGGTTTACCAGAGGCTTCTACTAATAATTTTTCATTTACTATCTCGTTTGAGCAGGAGAGTATTCCTATTAAACTGAGATAGAATAGAGTTTTTAAAATAGTAGTTTGCATTTTTTTGTTATGCTTGTCGTATTTATTACGAAGGTACAATATATAATGTGGGTTTAAAAATGTAACAGTAAGTTGTAGGGGTTTAAAAAAATAAGTGGCTTAAATATATAGCCAATTTATTAGCCAATTATTAAAATTTGTCCTGGTTTTAGCGTATTGGTTTTTAATTTATTGAGGCTTTTAATTTTTTTAATATTCAATCTTTTATATTTTTTTGCGATGCTCCACAGGGTATCGCCTGGCTGTACGGTATGTGTTTTTTTTCCTTTAAGGTTAATAGGAGTATGTTTAATGGTAGTTGTACTAATGGAAGCTGTTTTAATTTTAGTGTTGGGGTAGATCCAAATATTTAAATGTTGACCTATTTTTATTGTGTTGGATTTAAGTCTGTTCCATTTTTTAATGTTGCTAACCCTTACATTATAACGAATAGCAATGATTCCTAGTACATCTCCTTTTTTAACTTTATAGATATGCTTGTTTCTTCCATAAGTGCTTCCAGGGCTATTTCTAGCTAGATATTCTAATTCTTTTTTTCCTTTTAAGGAAGCCAAGTACAATAGGGTATCTCTATTATTTCTAGCTTTTTCAATTTTATCTATGGGTAGGCGAATGGGATAATGTTTTTTTTCTGATTTGATGCCAAATCGTTTTAGGTTTGGGTTTAAGGTTTGAAGGTCTTCATAGCAAATAGATAATTCGTTTGACAGTATTTTTAAATTGGTAAATCCTCGAACCATTAAGGTATCGCTTTCCATTAAATAGCTTTTTTTATAGGATTCTAAATTATGTTCTTCGGCATAATTTAGGGTATAGGTTATGGCTATAAACTGTGGAACATAGGAGCGTGTTTCTCGTGGTAGGTATGGGTATATTTTCCAAAATCCTTTTTTGTATCCTGATTTACGGATGGCTTTTCGTACATTTCCGGGTCCGGAATTATATGCCGCTAAGGCTAGCTCCCAATCGTTAAACATTGTGTACAAGCTACTTAAGTATTTGCAGGCTGCTTCGGTTGATTTATAAGGGTCAAAACGTTCGTCAATATACCAATCTTGGTGCAGTTTATACTCTCTGCCGGTGGAGGGCATAAACTGCCATAAACCTCCTGCTCCTGCCCTAGATTGTATTTGTGGTTTAAGTCCTGATTCAACAATGGCTAAATATTTGAGTGCCTGTGGTAAATTATATTTTTTAAGGTAGGTTTCAAAAATAGGAAAATATATAGAGGATTTACGAATTACTTCTTTTATGTAGTCTCTATTTTTTATTGTAAAATAATGGATAAATCCATATACTTTATTATTGAATTTTAAAGGTATTTCACTTTGTATACAGCTTATTCTGTCTTGTACTAAATTGTAGGTGGTATTTTCACTGTAAAGGTCAACGGGTTGCTGGGCTTTAGCCAAATTGCTAAAAAAGATAATAAGTACTAGTATGGCTGGTTTTATCATGTAATTGTTTGAAGTGTTTACTTAACTATTTTTTTGAGTGATAAGGCATATTTTTAGTGTGTAAATACTTTTTTTATGATAAATTGTGAAGAATAAAAGATTATAATTGCTTATACTATAATTTTATAGTATCGTTTTTATTAAAAAAAAGTGTGCAACCTATTTTTCGGGTTTTTCGTTAATTCCTTCTTTAATTTCGTCTTTAATTTCTTTGGTGGCATCTTTAAATTCTCTAATGCCTTTGCCCATACCTCGTGCTAATTCGGGTATTTTTTTGGCTCCAAAAAGAAGCAATAATGCGAATATAATCACAAATATTTCAAAGCCTCCTAGACCTCCAAGAAATGTAAATTGTATATTCATTGTTATTAAGTGCTTAAGTTAAGTTACAAACTTAGGGGTTTAATAATTAAATAACCTATTTTAAAACTAAAAATAGTTGGTGTGTATTACTTAACATTTGTTTTATTATGAATAGTTATTTAGGTTTAAGCCATTTTTCGGGGTTAAGTTTCGAGAATGATTTCCATATTTCAAAGTGTAACTCGGCTATGCCATCTTTGCCAGTTTGTACGAGTCCTATGGTATCGCCTGTTTTTAAAATTTGTCCTTTTTTTACCGATACCGTTTTTAGTTTTGCATATACAGAAAAATAATTGCCGTGGTTAATAATTACGGCTTTATTAAATCCTTGAATTACAGAAACAACAGCTATTTTGCCATTAAATACACATTTTACGATGGAATTTGGTTTGGTTTGAATTTCAATTCCTGGGTTATTATGCTCAACTCTTTTTAAAACTGGGTCTTTATAAACGCCAAATTTATGTGATATAAAACCTGATACTGGCCAAGCTAATTTTGTTTTGTTTTTGGCAAAATTGGAGGAGAGAATTTTGGTTGATGCTGCTTCTCTTATTTCTTTTTTTATGATTTCGTCAATTAATTTGTTTAAAATGGATAGTGATTTATTCCTTTTTTTTATTTCTTTCTTAATTTCTTTTTCTCTGGAGTTTAATGAGGTAATAGCAAATTGCTCTTTTGATTTTAATACTTCTAATTTCTTTTTTGCGTGCAATTTTATATTTAAAAGTGTTATTTGTTTTTTCTTTTTTGTTTCAACAGCATTTATTTGGGTTGCAAGCATTTTTTGTATTATGTTAATTTGTTTTACTTGTTTTTTTCTTGCTTCGGTATATTGATTTAGGTAATGTATTCGCCTAAAAAATTGGTTAAATGTTTTGGAAGAAAACAAAAATGTAAGCTTGTCTTGTCCTTTGCTAGCTTTGTAGGCGGCATAAATCATGGCGGCATATTCGCTCATTAAATTACTAACATCTTTTTCAAGAGCGTCTATAATTTGTTGATCTTGGTTAATTTCACTTTCTAATAAATCAATTTCGTCCTTATAATTTAAAATGAGGCTGTTTTGAGTATTAATTTGAAATTTATAAGCATTTAATTGACCAATACTTATTGTTTTTTTTTTTGCTGTTTTTTGGAGTGTTGCTTGGGCTTCTTTTATTCTTCGAAGATTTTCTTTTTTTTCTTTTTGTAATTGTTTTTTTGTTTTTTGGGCATGTACAGATAAAATTGGAGCAAAAATTAAGATAATAAAAAAAACAATCCAAAAATGGTTGGCACGTGTATTTTGAACAGATTTTACCTTAGGGTTTAAAAAAAAAATTAATATGCTATTTTTGGGTTTCATACTTTTTAGGTATGGAAAAAGGAAAACGAAGATTTTTTTTAGAGTACTCTACTTTAATATGATTAATGTTTAACTGGGTTTTTAACTTATTAAGCTTATAATAATGGATAAGGGATATAAAAATTGAAAAAGGAAGACCTTGACCGTGAATCTCTTTAATATTTTTATAAAGAATTTTTAAAGAATTATCTGTCCCTTTTTCAATTACATTCACTTCTTCAAGTTTCATTGTTTGCTGATTAATAAAATTTGTAATTCCAATATTTTCGATGTTTTGCTTAATTACGTAGTGGTTGTTATTTAGTTTAATAGCGTTTTTATGATGTAAAGGTTTTGGCATATCTCCCACAATCATAGCTTGAATTAGTTCATAGTTAATAGGAAACTGAAATTTTTTGCTTATATCTTCAAAGGTATAGAGAGAAAATGTTTTTGTTATCTTATTAATAATTTTAACAGAATCTTTTGTAATTATTCCTCTAACTGCTTGAATACCTAAAGGACCTGTAAGGTTAAGCCATACGATACTATCTTTTTTTATTCTTATAAGAGCTGTGGCTTTAATAGTTTTATTGGTTGCTACAAACTCAATATTGGATTTTATGGTAAGATAATCAAAATCTAATTTTTCAATATGTAATTTTTTTGCAGAGTATGATTTGCTAGATATGGTGGTTTTACTACACGATTGCAATATTATAAAACTACTTATAAAGCTTATACATAATATATTATTGAACAATTTTACCTTGTTCAATTTTTTTATCAATGTTTTCTGTTTTACCATCTAATTTTTTTGCTTTTATCCATTGTTTTTTAGCCTCTTTTTTTTTGCCCAGTTTATAAAGAATATCTCCATAATGGTCATAATTTTCTGCGTTAGCAACTCCAGTTGTTATAACTTTTTCAATTACTTTTTGGGCTTCGAGGTAATTGCCTAATTTAAACTGTACCCAAGCATAAGTATCTAAATAAGCTAAATTTTCAGAGTTAATTCTTATCAATTTAAGAGCCATTTTACTGGCTTTTTCTAAGTTTTTACCCCGCAAAGATAGATAATAACTATAGTTGTTCAGTATTAGTTCATTCTTTGGGTTAATAATTAGTGCTTTATCGTAGTATTCATCAGATTTTTGATTGTTTTTTATATTATGATAACCATCTCCTAAATATCCATAAAATAACTCTAACATTTGGCTATTATCAATAGCTCTTTTAACGCCTTCTTCAAAATAAAAAATGGCCTCTTTCCACTGTTTTTTGCTAAAATAAGCTATTCCGTTTACGAGGTAGAGCCAAATTTGATTAGGAAAGACTTCAAGTGCTTTTTGACCATGGTTTATTACGCTGTCAAATTTATTCTGCTGCAATTCTAAATTTATCAAATTTTTCCAAACATTAAATTTAGATTTATCAAATTTAATATAATTAATATAGCCTGTAATTGCTTTAGTTTGATAGGTTCTTTTATTTTGATTATTTGCCAAATTTTTATTAATAAAGGTTGAATAAACATCCCCTTGAAATAGATGGACATTTTGATTGTTTGGATGAACTTTAACAATAATATCGCAAAGACTTGGTAGTACCTTTTCAAGTGTTTCGTTGGGCAAAAGAGCTAAATATTTCATTACAGCATTAATTTTGGAGTGAACAGGGGTGTTGGGGTTTAAAAATGCAGTTTTAAGTTCTCTCTCAAATTTAGCAAACTCTTTTGTTTGGTGGTATAGGCTAGCTAGTTGCAGGTGAATGTTAGGTACATCTGGTGTATTTGCCAACAATTTTTTAAGAAGAGTTAAGGCTTTTTTTTCGTATCCATTAGCCAAAAGAATTTCAGAAAGCATGATTGCATATTTTGGATTACTAGGAAACTCCTCCATAAGGTTTTGTCCCTCAGCAATAGCCTTATCTATTTTATTTAGTTTTAAATAAATTTTTTGTTTGCCAACAGTAGCTTGTTCATTTATTCCAAAATAATTTTCGGCTCGCTGATAGGTGTAAAGTGCTTTGTTATAATTATGTAAGTAAAGATATATGGCACCCAATTGAAAAAATGTTTGTTCTTCCGCCATTCCTTTACTTATTAGCTGTTCATAGTACTTGGAGGCTTCCTTTAAATTATTTGCGTTAATGTAAATATTAGCAGCTAATAGATAATAATTAGAATTATTTTTGTTTAATTCTAATGCCTTTGAAATGGATAGTTTTGCAGCTTCTAACTGGTTGATTGTGTTATATATTTGAGATAGTTTAAAAAAGGCTACATCATTGTTAGGTATTAATTGTATGCTAGATTTGAAATTAGTAACGGCCTTGGCATAGTCTTCTAGGATAAATTGTTTTTCTCCTTCTATAAAGTAATACTCCCCTTTTTGTTGAACATATAAACTACTTTTTCTTATTTTATTTTTGCGTTGTGCTTCTGTATTAAATACAAAAACAAAAATAAGAATAGGGCATAAATTAATGATTAGTCTTAAGTGCATAGAAGTGCAAAGGTAACAAATAAGAATTCATTCATTTATCGACTTTTTAATTGGTTTTAAAAATTCTCTTTCGTTCAATATAATAAATGGCAATAGCAAACACAAATGGGGTTACAAAATTAATGACTGAATCAACCCATATATTTTCCATTTTAATTTGATAAGAAAAATAAATGGTAACTAAAAACACAATAGAATATAAGAATAATGGCTTAAAATTATAAGGAATTGGGTACTGCTTTTTGCCAATAAAATAGCTTACCATTGACATTACAAAGTAGGAAACCACAATTGTAATAGAGCTTACAATGTATCCATAAGTGGGTAAAAACAAGTAATTGCCTCCAAATGTAATAATGGCTCCAATAAAAGTAAACAGTATGCCATAGCTGGTTTTATTTTTTAATTTAAACCAAATGGACAAATTTATGTAAACTCCAAATAAAAGTTTACCAAACATAATAATGGGCACTAAATAAAGGGCAACTCTATATTCGGGGTTTCTTAATAGAAGGGACGCAATAAGGTCGATATTAACACAAACGGCTAGCATTATTAATAGCGCTAATAAATAATAATAGTGCATTGTTTTAGCAAATAACATAGGGGCTTTTTTATCTTTTGCTTGCGCAAAAAAGAAAGGCTCTACAGCATATCTAAATGCTTGAATGGCTAGCATCATAATGGCTCCAAGTTTAAAAGTTTGACTATAAACTCCTTGTGCAAATAAGCCTCCTTTGCTCCAGTTAGCTATTGCACTTTTATCGAGTTCGCTTATTACCCAGCCGGCCAAACCTGTAATTAAAATAGGGCCAGCATAAAAAAGCATCGGCTTAAGGGTTGCCCAATGTAAAGAAAGCCGTATTTTCAAAAATTCTTTACTTAGTAAAATAAATAAGATAATGTTGCTTAATAAGTTTGCTAAAAAAATATATTCAATCCTAAAATTTGGGCTATAAATAGTGGCAACTAAAGGCTTTAAAGCCACAAGGTATTCTTGATTATATATTGCCGGAAAAACAATTAAAAAAAGAATTTGTAAAGTAATATTTAAAAAAATAGCTGCTAGTTTAGTTAATGCAAACTTTATGGGTTGGTTAGTAATTCTTAATTTAGCAAAAGGAATAGCAGTAGCTCCATCAATAAAAATAATAGCTGCTATGTAGTAAATAAGCTTTGGGTTAAGTAGCCAGTTAAATTGCTCTGTGGCATAAATAGTAATAAATTTAGTGTTAATAACAACAACAAAAGCCATAATTGCACTTACTAAAATAACTGCAGTAGAAGAAACATTATACGTTTTGGGGCTGTTGTTTTTAGTGGTAAACCTAAAAAAAGTGGTTTCCATACCAAATGTTATAAGTATAAGACCTAATGCAATATAGCCATATAAAAAAGAAACTTCGCCTAGCTCATTTTTAAAAAAAATAGAGGTATGTAATCCAACCAAAAAATAATTTACGATTCTTCCTAGTATACTACTTACTCCATAAATAGCCGTTTGCCCAACAAGTTTTTTTAAACTCCCCATTTTTTGCAAAAAAAATTGCTATTGCATTTGTTTAGAATAACAGATTTATTAACAGTGGTTGTTATTACTTTATCAGAAATAAAAGCAATAATATTCCTAAACAAACTCATAAAAATAATAATATATAAACAATACGCAAATTTAATTAAATAAGTAACTTAGTAAAGTTATTATTCATAATGAGAACTAAAAATTTTAATATCAGTAATATATTATCTTTTGTATAGGATTTTCTTAAACAAATGATTGTTTATTAATTGTGCCTTTATAAATTTGCAGTCTTGTTTGAAAAATGTTTCAAACTTTATGCGTATTGTAAAATAAAATAAGCGAAAGTAGCTCAGCTGGTAGAGCACGACCTTGCCAAGGTCGGGGTCGCGGGTTCGAATCCCGTCTTTCGCTCCAGAAGTTGTCTTTACCAACAATTCATCAACTCATAATGTGCCCGGGTGGTGGAACTGGTAGACACGCAGGACTTAAAATCCTGTGGCCATTGCGGCCGTGCCGGTTCGATCCCGGCTCCGGGTACCAAATATAATCAATGCATTAAACCAATCCTTTTAGGGTTGGTTTTTTTGTTTTTGAGAGTTTTTCAGGGTTAAGACGGATCCGCTAAGACCTTTTTGAATACACATCTTTAAGTGTTGACAGACTAACCATGGTCTATCAATAGAAACTGCAAACTCATACTTTTATAAATATTTTTTTCTTGTATAGCACAAGAGCTATTATTCCAAATAAAATAATATGAGAAATAGCAAACCCAAGAGAACCATTTAATTCGCCTAAATATGGGAGGAAGACATTTTTATATAACCCGCTATACACATTATTTTCACCCCATTTTATTCTTAGTATTGTTTTCGTAAATAATCCAGAGAGTACAAATAAGAACAGTGGATTAACACCATAAGCAACAAATAACATTGTCCATTTTTTGATACTTTTTATATCAATAATATACATCAGAATAGCAAGTACTATCATAGCCCAACCACTAGAATACAATACATATGAACTAGTCCAGAGAGCTTTATTTATTGGAAATACCAGACCCCAGCCCCAACCAATGCCAACTAGTAAGGCTCCCAATATGATTAGTTTTATTACCAGTGAATGTAAGTTCGAAATTCTTTGAATAAAAAGAGATACATAATACCCAATAATAATCGATATAGTAGCAGGAAGAGTACTAAGTAATCCCTCAGGATCAAATGCAATTTTATGACCATGCCACATTTTACTATCACCCAAGATTAATAAATCTATTTTTCGTGCTAGGTTTCCCTCCAAAGAATAAGGAATAGTACTACCACCGTAAAGTATAATCCAGTATGCTAACAAAACTATAATAGAAATGACTAATATTTGTTTCTCTTTAAAAAAATTGATTAAAAGTGATGCTAATATGTATGCCAAACCAATCCTCTGCAATACTCCCATTATTCGACTATTAGCAATATTAATATCATTAAATGGAAATAATCTCATTAGATAACCAATAAGCATTAGTATCAACCCTCTTTTTATAGCCTTAGCCAAAAAATTGTTTGATGGCAACACACTAAATTTCTTAATAGAAAAACCCATAGAGACACCAACAATAAACATAAAAAAAGGGAAAACCAAATCTGTCAAAGTACAACCATGCCAGCTAACATGTCGCAATGGGGCATAAATATGAGCCCAAGAACCAGGATTATTAACTAACAACATCAACATAATAGTCATACCTCGAAAGACATCAAGAGCCAGTAATCTATCTTTTTTTATACTTATAGACATAAAATAATATTTTCAAAGTTAAAAATAATATAATTTTAAATAATTGTGGCAATATCAAAGCTAGTTTATACATTTGATACTTGTAAGAATATTATATTTACTAATTGAAATAATAAAAAAGCAAATAAAATGAGAATATACAGTATGATATTAATTATAGGAATGCTATTTTTCCAGTCATGTAAAACATCCAAGGATTTTTCGAAAATGACTAAAGATGACATAAAAATAAGAATGTCAAAGGGAGCATGCTATGGTAGTTGCCCAGTATATGAATTGTCCATATATGATGGTGGTTATGCTCATTTTTATGGAAAGAGATATACTAGTATGGACGGCAAGTGGTTAAAGAAACTTGATAAAAGCACATATAAAGAATTAATTTCTCAATTTGAAAATTCAAATTTTTCATCTTTTCAAAATACATATGAGAGTGAATTAGCTGATTTACAAAGTGTAAAAATAAGTTTTAATAATAAGTCAGTTGTAGGGAAAGATGGTAGACCAGACAAATTGTTGGTCTTACAAAAGCAATTAGAGAATATTGTCAATTCAAAAACAGGATGGACTCAGTTAGAAAAACCTAAAACCAACAAAAGAACTAAAAAGGTAGTAAAAGAACCTAAGTATGATTATAGTCAAATTATTTTAGAACCAAAGCAAGGACATTCATTAGTGAGATTATTGTCCAAATACAAAAAAGAATTTGGTTTGAGGCTATTAAAAAAAATAACACCCCAAGGCAACCTATGGTTATTAACATATGACAATGAAAATCAAGATCCCAATAAGATATTAAATAAACTTAAAAAAGATGATGGTGTAAAAAGTGTTTCGTTCAATCTTATAACGAATGAAAGATAATTATATAGATTATAGAGCAAACAAAGGATTTATTATTACTTTTGTTACCAAATTATAAAATCATATACCATGAACAGAATTATTTTAGCTATTCTTTTTTTTAGTGTTTTAATATCATGTAAGAATGATGTAAAGGAAAGTTTAACAGATACCACAACAACTAGCGAAACTAGTAAAAATACAAGTGATAAAAGAGTTATTAGAGCTGAAAGAAATGATATTGCTGAGATAGAAAAAAAGAAACAAGAAAGAATAAGAAAGAAGGAAGTTGAGAACAAAAAGAAGCAGAGAAAAAAATTATACGAAAAGAATAAAGCAATTCGAGAAAGAGAAGTACAAAAGAAAAACAATCCCAAGGAAAACAATGAAGTAATAGATATGGGTAATGGTGTGAAAGTTCAGAAATACTATGATTTTGCATCATATGATCTTCCATCTGCATGTGATTTGTTATCACCAGAATGGTTATCAAAAGAATTTAATACAGAACCAGGTCTTGTAAATGTTAAAGATGCATCAAGTAGTAGGACAAAATATGCAAAGGCTTGTTTTTTTAAGTGGGATATGGAATCTATTCCAAATGGTGGGTTAATGTTGCAAATACAAAGAAATCCAGTTCCAAACATTAGCAAAACATGGGTTTCTAGCTTTATAAAAGCAAAAAAGCAAAAGGGAGAAACTTCAATGAGTACATTAGGTATAATGAATACATATAAGGATTTACCAGGACTTGGGGATGAAGCAATTTACAATTTTGATTTAAATAGATGTTTTTGGAGATTGGGAGAGGATTATTTATTTATGTTGGCATTCAATTTAGATTTAGAAGAAAAAGAAGAAAAAGTATTAGCTGTAAAAATTGGAAACGAAGTAATAAGAAATTTCAAAAAAATAAATAAGTAAAAAGTAGGAGAATAAATAATTCCTTTTTTATCTTTGCATCCGCTTATAATACAAAAGAGTAATTTTTACTAATTAGTATTTATTGGTGAGGTGGGTGAGTGGCTTAAACCACCGGTTTGCTAAATCGACGTACCTTGAAAGGGGTACCGCGGGTTCGAATCCCGCCCTCACCGCAAGAAAAGAAACATACGGGGCGTAGCGCAGTCCGGTTAGCGCACCTGCTTTGGGAGCAGGGGGTCGCAGGTTCGAATCCTGCCGCCCCGACAAAAGTCTTATTAGATTATT
>JAUTBQ010167067.1:0-12107 GCA_032361185.1 Lepetodrilus ovalis | reverse complement strand
TGTACTTTGTAGTTGTAGCTAAGAACTAGTCAAAAACGGCCATAAATATCTGTGATTGTATGCCTTTAATGTATATTATAGGTTCACCGAGTGAACATCAACATACGAAATAGACGTAGTGGAAAATGTTTGCGTTGAAGTATTGTAGGTTTGCATCATTCTTCATACATTTTATAACCGCTTCACTTAATATCAACCATCAAGTGGAACAAGTTGCGTGTACATCTTGATATCATGACTAATCTACTTATACCTAATAGTCAGAGTGACCACGATGTTCTAGTCCAGAGAATGTAGTGTTTTCAGCATGTGCTTTGTGCATGGAGTCTAACGCGATATACATACACATTATTCTTCACCACAGTTGTACATTTACCCATACCCTCACCGTAAGCATATACGTGCCATGCCGAGTGACAATGCTTAGCTTCCTGTCACCTCTGCATGTAGTTCTTTGAGTGACATTTGCCTACATTTTATATTTCTTGCAAATAAATAACTCGTAAACCACGTGCATGTCTTCATGTATTGAATTTTAACTGAAATCAACGATAGCAGAACAGTAACGGACTTCGGCCTTCGGGAATGACATTGGCAGTGAAAGATGTGGTTGCATATCATATAATCATTTTGTTGGTATGCAATAATGTTATTGATTTAGTGGTATGCAACTGAATAGGTTTTACTCTTATCATGGATGGATTTTTACATCATTAGAAGACTGCATGTACATCTAGATTATACCTATGCCTAATGTCGAAATGTTTCGTACAATACATGTACTATTCAAATGTTAGAAGAATGCGTGCAGGAACGCATAAGGGCGTCACCCTCTGTTAGTGGCGGATCTAGGCCCATTTCCAGTCTAAATCTATATAATTGTGAAAGAAATATCCTTCTCATTACATAGGTACGAATAGCGATGTCGAAAGCCATTATCAGTTATCTACTGGTTCTGACGGAGGCACGGTCTCAGAAAATTGTGAATGTTATGCAATAATGAAATACGATTTCCAGGTAACCATTGTAACTAGAGTACAAAACATATCAATTTAGCACGTGCTACCCAGTTTGGGTGGCATACTCCAGAAATTTTGAAATATATGAATAACAATGAAAATGTTTCGCACGCGTCATGCAGTGGGATTTGTGTGGAGAGAGCCCGATTTCTTTTTAAAACGTATACAATACAAAGTACAATTTCCGAATATCTATAGCAAAAATAAACCACAATATTATCTAGTGTGGTCTGGGTGTCTGCTTCTCGATATTTTCGAAATTTAGGCATATAGCAATGTGCGCGCTATTTCATGTTAACTATAGAAATACAACCCACAATTGTATCTATTTTGCAATGTGGTGTAGGTGTTATGCGCCCCGAAAATTCGGAATGTAGGTATTATAAAATGCGATTTCCTGGCATCTGTACAGATATTGACATACAGAGTATTTTAGTACCCAAGTTTTATCACAGATAATCTTGAAATGTAGGTGTAATGAAAAGCGATCCACTATCATCTGCAGAAAGATGTCTGGAGGTGGCTTCAGACACTTTGAAATATAAGCATAAAGATATATGCGATTTATTTTGCATCAACAGATGTTCCTCGACATCTATTTTAATGTAATCATAATGTAATGACCTTTCGTTTGCATTGAAGTTGACATCTGTAGACCCGATAGTGATATACTAGTAAACTATAGTAATTCAAAGTCTTCTGATGTGGTCTTGTGCATTTTGAATATTGGGTATATTTGTATGCATGCATGCTGTTTCCTGTCATTTCTAGAGGTAAATTGACATTTTTTAGCTGATGCCGTTGAATATTAGTGGTACTGTTACTGTAGTTTATTGACTACTAATTAGATGTAACTTATATCCTAAAATAATAGCAGAGTTAATATTTGTCTATTTTATTTGCGCTATTCATTGACAGTGTGTTGTGCTTTCGGTTTATTATATATAAAATAAAAAGTGGGCAACACACGGGAGTGTCTGAGTGTCACCTCCCGCACCTCCTGCATCTCAGCACCTGAACTCGCTGCTGACGTTAGTGTGCACGATACGTTTCGTCACGTGGTAAAGTCATAAATTCGTAGGCGGAAGATTTATCCAATAAATATCCGGTCAAGCAATAGCGCTTTAATATATCTCAGCATATATATTTAACGATAACTTGCATTTATCTATGGTTATTCATGGATTATCAGACAATGAAAGATACACCGGTATACCATAAAGCACAAGCGCAACATATATCATTCTGCAATAGTTATCATGGACGGCTAACATCTGTCATCATGATATCAATAGAGTATTGCAACTAGTTTTGTGGGGATGTGCATGTTTAAGCTAAAGTTGATTCCTTAGCTGATACTTCAGTCCTCTGTGGAGAGAGTGATGTGTTGTGATCTAACTAACTGTAACACACAACCTATAAACCAGCCTGGTTTCCTCTATTGCCGAATACCGTATACATCTATATGATAGACATCTCGTAAGGTTCACTGCCACTTCTCACGTACCTGTCTATCTACTGTGTCGAGTTCATTACGAAATACCTGGTATACCATCTGGCGGAATCTCAGCATGAGACGTGGAACTACTTATCTGGGGACTTACAGTTCGGTGTCCCAATCCTTTTTTTTTATTATCCATGACTGTCGTCTGACACAGCGCCGTCTTGAAGTCCTCCAACATGAAGCTCCTCCTGGTGTTAGCCTTGCTCGTAGCCGTGACACAGGTGAGAGGCTAACACTACATTATTTATATCAGATCAATTACCATAGATTAACAGTTTCAACATAAAACTAACTTAGAATCGCATATTCATATGTATATGTAAAAGAACAATTAGTTGAAGTTAACAATGCGTACTCGTTGATAGGAAAATGTAATTCCTGACCATATTGTTGTGGTCGAATTGTTTACTTTTCTATTAGGGTGAATATACAATCCTGTTGAAGAGAACAGTTGTAGCTACAATTTGATTGTAAGACAAATTTCTGGAACCCCCTACAAGTGCAAATCCATGGAACAGACCACGTTTGTCTGTACAAGACTTGAGGATGTTGTTAACAAAAACTATTATAGCGATATAAGTGGTTCGTTCATACAACCGGAGTTATCTTTGGGGAGGGTTCTGCAAATTTGACTTACAATCAACTGTTCTGAGCACGATGTTCTTGTTCAGTACAACCCGACACAGCCCTGTGAATATACACACTAACACATGTATATATTAACCATCAGACTAACAAATTATGCTATTGTGAAATTTCTTCTCCCAGGCGTTTGTTTTCGTGCAACAAGGGTGTAAAACAGACGCCGACTGTGGCAAGGATGGATGCTGTCACCACAGATTGTTCAAGAACCAATGTCGACACAAGCTCCAGATGATGGCCCGTTGTGCCCTGAAAAGCAGCCGCATCTCGTGTCAGGCCTCTTGTGCAGCAGGTCAGCTACAGTAGTGTTCTATAGTTACAGTAGTGTTCTACAGCTACAGCTACAACAGGGTTCCATAGAATATTATTTTTGATTTTTCTTTTGTAATGGGGTTTATAGTCGCTTTCTAGAATCTGTCACTAACATCACGACTTGGCAGGAGGAAACCCTCAACATCCGTAGAGCTGAATGTTGCAGTAGACCTGCGAGCACCGGCTGGTACTGACAGACCAAGGATGATAACTGTAGTGCCACTCTACAGACAGTGCATCATCAATATCGCGTCAGGAATGTAACTTCTGCAAAATTGATGCCAGGCCCCAGGGCGGGATTTGAACTCGGTACCTTTTTCTCCGAAGTCCTATGTTCTACCACTACGCTACATCCCGCCTGACTCGGTGTCTAACCGTGACCCTGACTCAGTGTCTAACCGTGACCCTGACTCTCTCAGCCATATTGGTAGTGTGCACACCAGCAAACCTGAACAACAGGGAAAATGAATAAATTGTTCAACTTGATTAGAAAACTGCGAAGAACATGGTAATAATCAAATAGCTTGACAAGTGGCCATCTTGGAGCATTGTGGGACAAATAGCACAGATTGAGATTCGACGATATCATTCGTTCTGTTGAATCCATGGAACATGAATGACAATCTCAAAGCCTATTTTGATGGAATTCATAGAATCCCATACAGGAGAAAATTGGAAAACATCCCTGGATAGAAGGCATTAAATGTTGGCTAGGTCGGAAATGGAAGTGCACACAGTTAGCAGCAATGGTTGATCCGTCTCCGGGGTTAATAATCTCTAACTGAATGATGCCGACAGGAAGACAGGAAGGGGTTATGAGCAAAGAGATGATCCAATATGGCTCTCTACAGCGGCACGTTTGTCTACAGTGGCACGTTTGTCTACAGCCTCGAGACGTCAGTGCTGCCAGATAAACAAGGTTCAACTGTGCTGCTCTGAATGGCAAGAAACGAAAGTACACCAGTACTGCTAAGTACAATATGAGACTTTTCTTCAGACACTTCTGTAAACAGTATACCGTACACATGATGGTGTACACAGTCACACTGATGGAGGCACACAGTGGAGATTAGGCTTCAAGTAGCAACTGGCTGTATAAAGTCAGAGTTGGAGTATGTAATATATGGCAAAAAATCACATGGATTAGTTCACAAATATCTATGATACTCTCATATAGACCAAAACTTACTGTTTAACTTAATTGCTAGGTAACAGTTGGGCATGCATGTAATAAATTAAATGAGAAATTTTAGTTTAAAAAAAAACTGCAATATATACATGTACTGAAAGAAGTTTTGTAGTAAAAACAATTTTTCACATAGTGATGTTTATTACTAATATTAGTCATACAACGGAATACTAAAAATATTTGTACGTGATGTGTCAACCATGTTTTGCAATAAAGACTGCGTACGCCCTTCCTCTCTTAGAGATTAAAACATGCGCATCTAAGGTATTGGTCTGTATGGA
Organism: Lepetodrilus ovalis; assembly: GCA_032361185.1. Classification (NCBI taxonomy): domain Eukaryota; kingdom Metazoa; phylum Mollusca; class Gastropoda; order Lepetellida; family Lepetodrilidae; genus Lepetodrilus; species Lepetodrilus ovalis. The sequence continues at coordinate 7,160 of JAUTBQ010167067.1, read as the reverse complement.
GTGGGGCAGTGTATGTTCCATATTTGAGAAAACACACTTTTTCAAATTTACCTACAAAATTGTCACATTTTGATACATGGACAACTTATTTTCTGTGCTTGAAGAACATGATACAACTTCTGAATCAATTTCTGAATGTAACAACAGAATATTACAATGGAATGTAACAACTGAATATAATAGGAACAGAATGCAATAACAGACTGAAAGCAGTTCCTACTCTTCAGACAGACAGACAGACAGACAGACAGACAGGTGGACAAATGGACATACAGGCAGACAGACTGAAAGCAGTTCCTACTCCTCAGACAGACAGACAGACAGACAGACAGAAAATCCTGTATTGTTGATAAACATTCCAGGAAGGAAGCTTAGACTTGGTGAATGCAAACTATTCCAGGTCAGAATACAACCAACAATGTTCACACGTAATTGAGAATATGGCAGACTCTAAAATAATACTGATAATGATTTTTCCTTTTCTTGGTTTCAACACTCACATCTCAAACTATATTGGTAGGTAGGAACAACAGAAAAATTCACTATACAATAATTCTACATGAAAAGTTTAGATTTAGAATCAAATAGAAAATAATTTGATGATGATCTTCATTAACCCTTCATTGTCTGCAGCATGGAGAGGGTTAACAAGGAAACATGACAAATGGACAAATACAAATCTCTTTGCTCAGCAGATACTGCAGTAGTAGTAATAATAAGAGTATCAATAATGTACTACAATGACTCCTGATGTAAAGGGTATTGTCAGTGCTCTGGTGTTATCAGTGTATTTATCACTGTTATCAGTGTAGTTATCAAATCAGTTATTCTGATGTAATCACTGTTCTGGTGTTATTAGTGTTCTGCTGTTAATGTTGTAGTTATCAGTGTTCTGATGTTAACAGTGTAGTTATCAGTGTTCTGGTGTTATCAGTGTTAACAGTGTAGTTATCAGTGTTCTGGTGTTATCTGTGTTCTGGTGTTAATGGTGCAGTTATTGGTGTTCTGATGTTAACAGTGTAGTTATCAGTGTTCTGGTGTTATCAGTGTTCTGGTGTTAACAGTGTAGTTATCGGTGTTCTGATGTTAACAGTTTAGTTATCAGTGTTCTGGTGTTAACAGTGTAGTTATCAGTGTTCTGGTGCTATCAGTGTTCTGGTGTTATCAGTGTTCTGGCGTTATCAGTGCAGTTATCGGTGTTCTGGTGTTATCAGTGCAGTTATCGGTGTTCTGGTGTTACCAAGGCTAAGTATTCATCCTAATAGTCATCGAGGAAATCAATATATGATGGTGGCCTAATCAGAGACAATCATTGCCCAGTAGCTAGTGCTCGCAGTATATTAAGGTAAATGTACGACAACCTAATGATAGATTCCCTGGCTGCAGCTAATGAAGCACATCTAATACAAATATGTTTTCCTTGCTGCCCGAGCCAAGAGGTCTCCCTGGCAGACAAGGAACCATCAAATACTAATCCTGTGGGGACTCTGCTACACCAGCATAAAGTTAATTTCCCTGAAAGACAAATATTGTATGTAGTGAAGCTGGGTGATAATATAATAGACAAGTACCAGTGAGAGCAGTGGGGGTGGGGGGGTGGAGGTGCTGGGGGGTGGGGGTGGAGCTACATGGAGCTGTGATCACAGGCCCAGAGCAATCAGACAAATATTATTCCATACATCAGTGGCGTGTAAATCCGTGACAAACACATCAGAAACACGGTCATTGTGCGTGTTCATGCTCCATTAGCCTGACCATGGTACTGCTCAATGATTGGTCAATGCTGACCTGCCAGGAACGGCGAGTCACGCATCACAATAGCCCGTGTTTGCATAGCAATAGTGAGGGTACTGATCCATATCAACGACTGCTGGGGACACTGGGAATTAGTCACAGGCTGGTGCCCCACTGACTTATGGGTAATCCATGCTATAGACAGTAGGACAAAGTGGCAACTCAAAAAGTGATATCCTCAGGCAGGAAACATATTTGAGTAATTTCTTATCTGCTTTAATTTAATCTTAAAATCAACAACACCTCTAGACTTATCAAAGGGCAGAACATGGTCACATTGCATAAATACGAAAAATACCTAAAAACAGTTAGATTACATTGTATTGTAAAAAATAAAAAGAATATAGAATTGTCACATTTAAAGGCATACTATCACAGATAGTTGACCTAAATAATGGACAATTTCTTTATTTTTTTTATCTGAAACTACTTAATGTTTGATTATTCCCCAACACTCCAAATTTCATGTTATATGAATTCAGGTTACAAAGCATTAATTATCTTGTCTTTGATACATCAACTGATTTATGAATGGACATTGATGTCATTTTATATTTTTGTTGTTCCCTTGCATTAATATAATGAAGCAAATTAAAATACCACAACATTCAGGTTGTCAAAAGTCCTATATCGTGTAGGTGCAGTGGTAGTTTGTCTACCATACAGCGGTGGAAAGGTTTTGGAAGTACAAACATGATTTTATGTATGTCGAGTGAATGTACTTTGCAGTTGTAGCTGCCGTAAGAACTAGTTCAAAACAATGATAAATATCTGTGATATTATGCCTTTAATAGAATTGTTTTTGAAATAAAATCCAGGATATGTAAGAGTTACACCCACAATTTCCGATGTGTGTCGGTCAATATCCCTACAATTTTGTTTGTGGGGCCTCCGAGGCGGTAGGCAAGGCATCACGACCAAAACTGTTGGGATATTGACCAACACACAGAGGAAGTGTGGGTGTAACTGTCTTATACCAGTCTTTCGGTTGAGCTCTACATCGCATAACATTTAAATGTAAAATCTATGTAATTTCTGAGAAAAAAAATATATAACATACTAGATCATCCACACGCCAGATCACTCATGGGGACCCTCATCAGTTGCTTATGCTTTTGGATGAACAATTATTTCATGCTGCACATGCTTTTGTTGTAGCATGTGTAGTGATATCATAGCCACATGACCAGATAAACCAGATAACCAGATAAATGAATAGTCTCATCTTCAGCCAGTCCCATGGTAGCGACTGTCGATTTAAGATTTGTTTTCATTGGTTGATCCCAGGTTTGATCTTTGGTTCAAGCAGACATATTTCATGAATTTCAGGACCCATGAAATACATTATGTACAACTCAGTGAAGGAAAAGTGTAGGTGCATTTCCGATATTCCTAAACTTTCTCTGAAATGAATGTGTAGGCTTATTTTTCTGATATTACCTACTGAGAACATGTAGGTGTATCGGATATACACCTACACTTAGAACAAAACAAACCATGGCAACGAGAATGGAAGAGGGATATAAAGGTACATTAATTGTAATCAAAAACATAATTGCACAGAAAATTGTACTATCACAAATAAGTATATGTATAACTAGAATAACTGTGTGGTGTAATGCTATCCTATATATATGTTTGAATAAGGTCATTATACTATAAATTACTAAAAACGGTTAGCACATTGTCCATACCATAATACACCTATTAATTCGAATGCCAACAAATAATTAAAATGTTAGCTGTTCGAATTATTAGAAAAATTGGTAATGCTGATGCTACACATGCAGCTGAATCGTCGTGATATTGAAAAGTTATTGCTAAACATACAACTGATTGATTGCAGACTCTGACCGGTCACACATACAACTGTGTGTAGCTGTTGTGATAAAACTGTTGGCGTTAACTGCATGTGTAATTTGCATCTACTACTCAAATCTGTGATTAAACATGAACATGGAAACCAAAAATATTACTTAATAAAACGTAACGAAACAAATTCCAATCAGTACCAAAGACACTCAACCTAGAACTTGCTAATTTAGCTGAATAAACGAAATTAAGAACAAAGTAGAGTGTCCCCCTCGATATAACACTGTTCAATACACAGCGGATTCGGATATAAGGCTGGGTCAGATGTGGATCCCATTTTTATTTTTTTTATTTACCTGTACTATGTCATGATCCCCAAATTCAGCGTTATATCGAGGGGACACTGTATTATCAATTGCTAAAATTGAAGGAGAAAAAAAAACCACCTCAAAATAATAAATTAAATATTACCATGATCTTTAAAAAAAATATTTCTGAAAATAAAATGCAAAAAAATTGGAGCCTCTTTTCACTATTTTGTTCATATCACGGTTTGTCAGCTTAATCACATGCTGAAACCTGAAACACCTGTAGCGCTGAGACATGGTGTAGCCCTGCAACCCAGCTCAGATATCGGGGTCCTATCATGACAGCAAAGGCAATGTCTGCGGATGTGGTTAGAAAGGTGTCAAAATGCCAGCGTATTATTAATATTATTATTATTATTATTATTACTGACCTCAGTAAACCTCCAGGTCTGAGTCGAGGTCCGCCTCTCGTCGGGTTTCTTCAGCATCAGTGGCACACAGCGTCCTGGCTGGGGAGCGATGTCCCCTAAGTCCAGAACCAGGCCCGTGGTCAGGGGAGACGATTTCTTCTGGGGGTCGCGTGGCGGCCTTGACCCCTCGTGTTCCAGCATCCCCTGACTGGTCATACGCCACAGTTGACTTCGCTTGCCGGTTTCCTGAGAATTAATATGAATGTTTTATTGTTAATTATTATTTTCATTATTATTCCTTATTATTATATATTCTCATTTTACTATCATTGCTGTTATTTTAAATTATTATTTATTATTATTATTAATTAGTACATGTATAGTATTATTATTATTATTTTTAGAAGAGTCGGATGAGTAAACAGCTGTATTTATCAAAGCCTGATCAGGCCTATTATTGTTATTATTATTATTAGTAGTAGTAGTAGTATTATTAAGTATTACATGCATATGCTATTATTATTATTATTATTATTATTATTATTATTATTATGGTCTCTTAGTGGATAAGAGAGCTTCGTGAAAAGATACCCTGGCTATTAAAATGTAGTATGCATTTACCTTTCTCTTAAAGACCAAGTTGTTATTGTGCACACAGTCGATCACCAGTTGGGCTTCAGGGCCTTTGTAATCTCTGGAACAAAAATATTTCTTTCCGTCAATATCATTAACACAATAGCCTTCCCCTGTGTTGGGGTACTGCTTCAGGGCATCTGCAGTTGCCTTCAGGATGATGAAGGTTAGTCATGAATATCATGCAGAAATAAACAATAAATCCATATTCCGTTCATATATATTGTCCAGAGGTAGCAAGTTTGTTTCATAACCAGGAGGTCTCTAGTTCTAGTCTAGATAATGCCGTAATGCAGGACTCTTGAGCAAAACACATAGATCCACACTGCCCCAGTCCACACAGCTGTAAAATGGGTACCCGCTAGAGATGGAATTGTGAAAATATTGCCGTTTTGGTTGGTCGATCTCCAGGGAGTTGAAAAGGTAAAATGTGTGCAGTGATGCATTGACAGTGGTAAATAATCTATCATTTAGTGCTTCGGGCATGCATTATTTATTTTGGAATTGAGGTTTAGAGCCGCTTTCAAGATTCTTTCACATATCACAGTTTGTCAGTTTACGGCAGGAAGAAAACCGCAACAACCATAGCGCTGCTTGTTGCAGTACTAGTACACCTGACAGACTCGACAGACCAAGGATGATAACAGTCCTGCTACGGTACAGACAACACATCTTATCCTGATCACGTCGGAAAGCTAAAGATGCTAGAAATCCCGCCAGGCCCAAATTATACGGAACGGCTTGAGTACGATTTCATGCTCAAGCTCCAATTTAATACAGCATTTGTGAACAGAACTTTGAGTTCAGCATGAACTGTAATTTTTTGTAATTTTTTGGGGCTGGGTTAAAACCCGGGTCCACTGGCTCTGTAGTCTGACGGTCTACCGCTGTGCTACACTGTACCTGTTGAAGGTCTGTGTGACGGCCAGGTAGATGAAGTTCTCGTAGCACAGCTGATGCTCCTCCTCCAGGCGGTTCATGTTGTACTCGGATGACTGACCGCCGTGGATCTGCAACGTCAGGAGTGGCTCCAGCGTCGGCTCATCCCACGCATACGCCACTGAAACACGACAACATTGTGGTGTAAGTGTACCAACTAAAACACTCCATTTAACTAATTTTATGTAAATACACTATTTTATTTTATTTATTTTTAATAATTTTGATTATAATTATTTTAATTTTAGTATTTTATTTTTGTTATAAATAATGTTGATAATACATATTTTAATGTTAATGTTTTCTTTTTTAACAATTTTGATGGCTATTATTATTTAATTTCTTTGGGGGTGGGGTATGCAGATACATGTACTTACATATGAACATATACTCAAAGAAATAAGTTAAGGGCCAGAATAACATAAAGCTATATTCACATGTCCAAAATAGCTACTTGGTCTTAATTTTATTTTCTTGAGTATATTCTAAATTATAACTACACATCACAATAGAAAGTGATCAGAATCAGGTAAAAAAAAATACATACCACTGCCATGAGGTTTCAGGAGTTTGCGGAACTTCGCTTGACATGTCTTCGCTTGGAAGAAGTAGACCGGTACCTGCAAGTGTGATAAGGGACATCCATGAAAGGAGAGCATAGTGTAGTGAAATATAGAGCCCTGATAATGTACAACTGTGGGAGTTCAGACATTTGGCTCCGAAGTCTCCAGTCTAATACTCTACCAAGTAGTGTAGTGAAATATACTGCAGCCTGAACGCAGCCCTGATGATCTACAACTGCGTGATGTCAACCTTGGGGACCTTTGCCTCTGAAGTCAGTCTAATGCTCTACCACTGCTCTACAGCCGGAAGCCGGAATACCAGAAAACTTTCTTCATACCTCTGAGAGGTTGTCCAGTCTGAATGGAGGCGGCATGACATCGGCGTCGGCAAACATGACGAAGTACGTGGCGCCTTGTAGTACCACCTCCACCTTCAGCAGCATAGACTCGCCATGGTGGTCCCTGAAAACACCACACGAAAACTGATAATTACAATTTCTTATTTCATTCCATCTCCCCACTCACCCCATCCAATCCGATTTATTTGCACCAATAATAAAATAAATCTGTTCATATAGCTTATCGCCATTGAGAACATTTATTTAACCCTCTCCCTGCTGGATTAGGCACCCAGCTCTAGGGCATCTCCGGTTGCCTGCAGCAGGTAGAGAGTTAATGCAGAGGGGGCAAAAGGACCCAAT
>JAUTBQ010167056.1:0-12107 GCA_032361185.1 Lepetodrilus ovalis | reverse complement strand
CTTATTCAATGCACCCATTCCCACCTGCCTATTCGATCCATCAACCTCACACCCACCTATTCCATCCACCAATTTGCCACCAATTCTATAAACCCCATAACACACCCACCCATTCCATCTATACACCTCTTCACACACCCTCCCATTCCATCCACCCCTCACCCACACGCCTACGGTATTCCATCCACCCCTCCCCCACCATCCATCCACCCCTCCCCACCCTTCTATTCCATCCACCCCCTCATACACACGCCTACGGTATTCCATCCACCCCTCCCTCCCACATCCAACCACCCCTCCCTCCCCACCTTCATATTCCACCTACCCTTCCCCAAATCACCCATCACTGATAATGCATCAATTACAGTAATTTATCATAACACTAGCAGTCATAATTCAGCGTTTTGCGTTGTACCATGAAAGGTGGGCCACGAGAGTAGTTGGTATGTTGATTTCAGTAGAGCCAACTAATGAGAGGGTCATGTGTTATGGTCATGTGTTATCACATTTAAATGTTATTGCACAGCTCAGATTCGTGATACAGGTAAACAATTAAACGTCTGTTAAAAACAATAAAATGTGAACCTATTTATCATAGATGGTGAAAATACCCTCCAACTGCAGCCTTCAATAATATTATTTTAGCATTGCCTTGTTTACAGTATAAAAGAAACCTTGCATAAATCATTTGTCAAAAGGCGTTCGGCTCTGAAATCGTGACTAATTATCTGCATAACAGGTGAAACTCCCGCATAGCTTGGCAAAGACTTACACTGGAGGTACTGCTTACATTACACACTTTTTAATTACCTCTCCTAATCCCTCTTCTTCTTTCCCTCTATACATATGCATAGCGTTAACCCTCTGTACATAGCGTAAACATCTTTACTTGACGATACCTTAACTTATAATGACAAACTAGCCATTGGCTGCACGGTTCTGTGTGCTATTGTGCTGCTTTAAGCGGGCATTGCAGAGCCTAACTATACACAGTATGTAGAGAATCCAGAACATCGACTGATCCTAATATGCTTGGAAATACAGGATACTAAGTATTCAAGAGGTCTTGCTTTTTGACACATATGCTTGATCAACAGTTACCTGACTGCCTGGATCCAATTCATGTGCACACACATGCATTTATTAATGGGACACCTAACGATAATAGCCCTAACATGTAGCAATTTCAATTCGGCATATGGTGTACTCCTCAATTACTGTGAACTGAACGGTCATGGTGACGACACGTGGAACGGATTGCAAGTAGCTTGTATCATTGTCAATTCATCCGGAGCATCAGGTTATGGTTGTACACGAATAATGTATGTATCATGGCTAAGGAAGTCGATGTAAGCAAGGTACATGGTCATGCACGGACACGAATACGTATTCTCTGGTCTCACGGCTATGTTCAAAACATTCTTCCATAAAGCTCTAGCATTGGTCTGTCGTTAGTAACTGTTCGGGGTCCAGTTGCACGACGCTACTGTAGGCTACAATAGTTGTAGGGTCTTGCAACTGCTGTTACCAATAGTTGTAGTGCTCTCTTATTCGATAGCTTACAAGAGCTTCGTGCAATCCAATTCCAATTGTAGAAGACTCCACAATTGGAATAATAACTATGGTAGCGCTACAAGAGCATTGTCCAAATGGGTCCTCAGCATTATGGTCTCGTATTGTCTACGATAGCTTCACGAAATGGTGTCATAATAACCAGAGACATACACAGCCAAGTATCCATCTAATAGGTTGGCTGTATATGCACGGCCAGTTGTCAGAATTTGTCACCAGTAAGAAAACCAGCAGCCTAGATCACAGCTAGACGGACTTTCAGAAAAGCTTTGGCATGTTTTGTCAACAAACCATCAGTGAAGGTAGGCGAGGCAACTGCAACATAAATACCACTATTGAACCCATGGTCTGTATTCTACCATCTACGGTATACTCTATCTTGATTTCTAAGAAAGTACAACATGAAACACTGGATTTCATAGTCTTCTGAAGCATTGCATTGTGTTTGGTATCCTGTTCTTGTATGACTGCTCAACATCGTTAATCGTGTTTTGTTGCCAATCTGCGCGAAATCGTGTTTTCCCCCAAGAAGTTTATTTCATTAACATGCCTTATATCAGTTTTAGATAGATGTATATTTAGTTCTGTGGCGTTATATATATAACTTGATTGGGTAGTTAGTAATCCCGACAAATGTCGAAGTTGATCTATCATGACTTATATGAGGCAGGGTGTGATCTTTGGTGATTAAATTATCATAACTGTGTGCGCACTTACGACGAGGAGCGCGAGGGTAACCATGCTGTCCACGACCCTGCCTACAGTGCCTACACCACTAGCAGGAGTACATCAGTCGTGTAGGTAATTATATGTGTATGCTTTTACCAGCCATCAATTGTGCCGTTTCTGGGCAAATATTTACGTCAGGATATATATTGATAATCTCTTTAAAAACATAGTATCAGTGATGGTTGACCTAAATATTGGACAAACACATTTTTATCTGAGATTACTTAAGTTTGATTTGTCCACCTTAAAGTTGTTATTTACTGATATACTTATTCCCCAACACTCAATAGTTATCAAATATTTAATATGTTTCATGAATAAAAGATACGTAGCTCTAATTATCTCTTCTCTGGAAACATTTAATTGTTATATCGAATTCCCCCTGTGGATCGACGAAAGGGATTTGGCGATATAAAATTCATGAATGTAGTTTGTATTTTGTACTCAAATATAGTACTACGCGCTCATTGAAATCTGTCGTCACAAATGGGTGAAAGATTAACGCAGCGACGTTAAACTCCATAATCACTTACTCATCATTGAAATCTGTAATTGTATGCCTTTAAAACGCTTTATTAACTTTTAGGAGGCCAATTCTGGAATATCTGTTTTAGGAAAAGTTATTAAGTGAAACCAGTTTAAAGCTAAATGTTTTATATTTCACTTCAAATTTCTGAATGGACAACAGTTCCACATCGGTAAGAATTAACAAATATTACGTTTAAAGGCATACTGTCACAGACGGTTGACCTAAATATTGGACAAACACATTTCTATCTGAGACTACTTACGTTTGATTTGTCCACCCAAAAGTTGATATTTACTAATGCACATTTTCCAACACTCAATAGTAATCACAAAAATCATATTTTCTATGAATTCAGTTTACGAAGAATTAATTATCTTGTCTTTGATACATCAACTGATTTATGAAGGATCGTAATCGTGTCGTACCCTTTAAATCGCATACAATGTTTGGCTGTATTCCCGGCATTTGAAAATACATATAGTAAGTGATTTAGTTAGCATGCCTAATAGCGAAGCTTGTGCTGCTGACATACTTTGCTAAATTCTTGCGTTGTGGTATATACCATGGGCCATGCGAACTTCGTTATCGTAATGATAGATTAAGCGAAACTTATCGAAGTATGGGGTATATAAATTGTACACATTAATATAATATCGAAACAGTTTTATGTTCTAATTTTAACAATGTCATACAAATATATATGTGTTCGATACGGTTTCCATGAATACCAATAGCAAACTAAGTAATGCATTACCGCGACAGCACTACTAGAATTGCGGCTTGCGAATCTTTTCATCTTCGATTTTATATTATATATTGAAGATCTTAGCGAAATAATGTCTATTAGTAGCTATAATGGGAATACGATGATCGGTGTAAGAATGATTGATGATCACGAATATAGAACATACCAAAACAGGCATCATGTTCGAAGATCAGATTGTTAGACATGTAGAGTTTCCTCTGATTTGTTGGTTGTGGTTACTGCAACCACCCACATCAGAATTGCAGGATTCAATCGACCCCACTATCAGTTGTGCTAACCACTCCGCTATCAGTATGGATTAATGCAGTTAAAGTGTAGATACTGTATGCTATTACTCCGTGCTGCGATCTGGAATGTCCTCATGTATACTGTTTTCTTGTAGAGATAGCATTTCATCACGAACATTACTTACGTGTACATTCTTACTCCTGAGCAATGACCATTTGACGAAATAAAAATTCAGTTCAAACTCTTAACTGAAAACTGGTTCAGAGAAGATAAAAAAACTCGCTTATGAAGTTAGGGTTGTTATTTCTCCAGAAATCCTGGCCTGGTAGTGTGTATTGTGCACGGGTGACCTATCAGTTTATATGAAGACCGACCACCACTTAAACCACTAGACAGATCTTTGATGGCACGATTCTCTATGGATTAATGTGCACGTTCTATTTCACCTAGTGTTCTACTCAGTTCCTTAAATGCAGTAATCCTGTTAAATTTGGACGTACCTGATGGCCAGCTGTCAGATATTCAATATTCGGACACTTTTACTTATGTCTAGACGCTGCAAATTGCATTGTATGCCCATCTCCGATTTCGGTTGCGTGGCTATATTGGAAATCATAAGTACGTTAGAGGTTTTGTTTTTCGAGAACATGCAGTCGTGATAATTAATATTAATATGCTCAAAATACGACCGACATTTATTATCATAAATACCATGATTGTTGAATGATTAGTTGAAATGGTAAGATTGGGAAAGGGGACGTAATCTATGTTCGGTATATACAGAGTGTACAGTATTTAGTTGGATGCAGATATTCTGTGTTCTTGACCGATATACAGCAAGTCGATCGCGTGATGTTGTTGGGATCAAATCATTACTGTCGAGACGCTATTTTTGAGTGGAATTGATATCTACTCATGGCTTCACTATCTGACGCTGGTAATCTGACTTGTTTTTGACGGATATTATGAACACATTATTGTTCTCAAGATGCTCCTTTCACAGCTTCGTTATGAATTGCGTAAACACGCATGATCATGACCTAAATAAAATAGAATAGACCAAGGTCATAAACAATACCTACCAATATTTTATGCTTAAACATACATAGATTTGTTTACAAATATATTGCAAAACGAGTCATCATCTAGATGCTGGGAGACCTGGATATGTAATACTCCACTTTCAAATTTTTGATTAATTCCGGTTAAGTTGTGATTGTTTACTGATTTATCAGGAATTTTAATTTTCATTTAACATTAAAAGTAATTCTGGTGTTTTACTTAATATTTTATTTTTCGAAATTGCGTAACAGTTGACATGGACATTTTAATGTATCGACAGCAAAGAACATAGAACTGAACGTATTCATTTTGCTACAATGTTCATGAAACTCAATATGCATTATTATGATCTTCATGTACACTCATAATATGCATTATTATGATCTTCATGTACAATCAGTATATAAGTTCCACGCATTACCAGACAAATGCCCTCATACGATACTCATAATAGCAATGGTATGCAGATGGAGGAGCATTATTGAATTACGGCTTTAGAAAGTGTTGTGGTTAGAGTCGCGACTTGGTATAGACAGCTAGAATTCTTTCGAAGCCATCAAGCTGAATAAAAAGGGGCATTGGAGTTACAGTCACACCTTGGTATTGCATGGGTCGATGGTAGGCTATTGATCAAGAGCTGTGGCTGCGCTAACCAGGGGAGGACCTCTTGATAACACGCACTAATGCCTCTTATCGCAGATTAAAATACGATTTTGGAAGAAAATAAATATTCGATAGTAATCCCCTTGGCGGAGAGAACTTTGGAGCATGTCGACTTTTCTAGTGAATGACCTCCCTCTGCTTACTGCCAGCTGTACCAATAGCCGACGTTGGTATCAATGCAAACAGCTTAATTGAAAATTGACTTGTACAACAATTCGTTAGTGGGTTTCAATAGTGCCACGTACGATCATGCAAACGTCCAAATGCTGACGTACTGTATGCACTAGAACACCGTTTTAGCTTCTCACTTATATAATAGAACAACAAACATATTGCAATGAATTCTAGGCAGTGACCACTCACACAGCCGCTAACATGTATGCATTGGATCCATGAAGATCATCTAGATCATTACACTGCAAGGGATTAAGCTGCACATGATGATTTCTCCAGACGTCGCAGAATTAAACCGGTCGCTGCGGAGAATGTAGGACTGGACACGCTGCTGGCTGACATGTTTACGTATCTAGTCAATGGATCTACCATTTGTTTACGGAAGACCTATGCGCTACCATCCGCACAGGTAACTCAGCTACACCCAGACTAGAGGGGTAAGCTACTGCCACGCCAGGATGAGCAAGACCAATTATTGTCCAGATTTTTATCTCTGCAGCTGATTAATATGCTATCATCATGACTACGCTCGAGTCCATGGAACGTTCTCACTACAGTTGGGACTCTCAGCAGGAGACAGGGAATATTTCGGCAGGATAATTGGACACATTTGTGGGAATATTCACATTCCGTGATGTCTTAGGGGGACCTTGTTTATGGTTACGACGATGTCTTCAGCTGCCAGCCAATGCACTTGACCAGACAGTACACACAGCAGAGCATGGACACCCGAAATCCTTGAATTATTTCAAGAGGGAAAATATTCATTCCGAAAAGAATTATGCCTTGCCGTGAAACAAGGAAAACTAAATTTAATGTTCATAAATGTTAATACCGTTCAATATTGCAATACGTTTCACAATCTAAGGAACACTATTTACAGGTGACATGGGTAAATGCGAAGTTTAACTTCAGATATACCACAGTCAAAATAAACGACGGCATTCTTTTCTTTGGCCAGACCTGGAGCCTATTCTCGAAAAGTTCTCTCGATCGTACGACAATCTTAAGGATGCCTATAGCACGTGTTATGCACGTTCCTAGGCTAAGAAGACCTCAAGAAACTTTACAGAATAAGTCCCCAATTCATTACGATATTGGACGGAGTCGTATACGCAGTCAGTGCAACATTGCTCTGTATATGGCTTGGCTAATCAGACATGACGGGGCCACTACTTATCCGTGTATCTTCCTAACCTTGCCGGAGGGATGCTAAGTCGTATCGTAGATAATATTGATAGATCAAGTCCGTGGACAATCGCAAGACACGTCGACACGAATGCGGTTATATATGGGAGGAAATAGGATCAATTTGTCAGATTTGTAGTAGCTGTATCCACTCTGATTAATTGAACTTGTTCTGAAAAGATTGAATATAATTAAACTCGTGGATTTAGCACCTCGGGAATCATGACATAACCTTGTTCTTTAGTATTACAGATGTCGTGTTGTGATACTAGTATTTGAATGTCTGCGGGTTCACAGCAAATACAGCTGCGTGTCCTGCTCCAGGGTCCTAACAGAATCTCACCAGGATCCTGGCAGGACAAACGAGGTGAAAGTGTGGTGGGATTTTGTTAGGATACTGGAACAGGACACAATACTGTACACCACTGGTTGATTGCAAGTCAAACAAATGTATATGTATATGACCAATTGTAATGATAACCTACATATGTCAACCTTTATAAGCAACAATAGGTTAATCTTAAAAAGAAATCAGAGCTATCGATTTCAGCACTGAACGTAAGTATGATGACGAAAAGAAGAACATTTACAGCAATTTGTCGCAGTGTTAGACCAGCAGCGTGCCGTGTCATCAGTTGTTTACAGAGGAGCTAAGCAGACCAATTGTAAAGCATAATAAACGGGCTCACGGTGTGGCATAAGGTATTTAGTAGACGTGTAAGGTATTTACTAGACGTGTAAGTAACACAAGGGTGCTCGGCGCGTCAGTCAACAAGTAACAGGCCGATGAAGCATAATGAGTTAGTAGCTAGGTTGGAGTGCCTTCATGTAGCGTAGAAGAGACACCGAATGTACACAGCAAGCATTACCTATAATGTCCTGTTACGTTACCTCCAGCATCCTAGTAGGACACACGCACTCACAATATAACCTCCAGGACACCCGGTCAGCATGTGTCCTACTTAGGATCCTGGATGAATCCGGAATATATTGATCTTCGATAACATCTGATGTGGTATTTTCTCAAAATTCCAAGACATGGTATCTTAGGTATTTAATGCATATTGTTACGCTAGCAACTTTTACTGTTTGATGAAGCTACATATCTACATAATGAATACACATTACTGTACACATAAACGCAATTACTGTAGAGTAATGTCTTCTGGATGTTAGTATCGGATGCATACGTGTGTCCGCAACAACCGAATAATCATCTGGCTGCAGATTGTGCAGAATACCCTTGGTTGAAGTCGGTGTCTGGGATCCACCGTGTACATGTCCTACGTTAAAGGGGTAGTAATATGCTTCCGTTGCGTTAATCCACCTCCACTATTGAGAATATAAAGTAACATAAACTTGTCTGGTCTCAAAGAATATTAGTAGGTAGATATAATGTCTGTTATGTCATATTATAATCACGGTCATCGTCATAGTCTCCTACATTTACCGGTATTTGATTGAATGAACTGTATGTGATGCAGGCATTCTTAAAATCAGTCAGGATCGAGTGAAAACGTATGCCATTTTATGAAGCCACCTTGCTCTATGTAGCCAAGATATATAACTACACCAACCATCAAGTCATTGGCTGGTAATGCCTAAATGACCGTTCATGTGTCTCTTCGTGATCTAGCACCAGACTACCTATCTGAACTCGTACATATCTAGCAACCCTCTAAACGTTTCAGGTTATGTCCACATGATTCGACATGTAAAAACCCGTACTGAGGCGTTCTGAGATGGACATTCCTTGCTGCAGGACTAGTCCTATGGAAAACATCTCCCACAGAACATCTTTGAAATAGATAAACTGGGCGTTTTCAAGACAACTCTACAAAATAATATGTTAAATTTTATTTAAATACATGGATGATCCTTGTTAACACCATTTTCCAAAAGCATTTGAGCAGTTATTCTGGATAGTTACGCCATGTTAATGTGTATACTATTACTGTTATTAATATTAATATTATTACTATTATTATTATTATTATTATTATTATTACTATTATTATTATTATTATTAGTATCATCATCATCATCATCATCATCATCATCATCATCAAGTCCAGCTGATCTGTTGGAGTACGACTGTCCACTGTGTATCTTTAGATCTTCCTGTGGGCGACTCAGACGTCCGTATGATAATATCCTAATTTAGTACTCTAGGCAATGAAGTCAGTTTCTTTACAGCCTATGCGAACTCCACTAAGTGTGAACATAGGTTCAAATAAATACACATCCTATCTAGACTGAGGTGAATGCAACATGTAGCATATTGTTTTTTTCTAGTTAGCCATTGGGTAAGTAAGGCTGTCATATACATGTGAAAGTAAAACCCATTGTAAATGCGTAGTTCAAAGACATATCAACAACATAAAATAGATCTAGCGTTATTGTAATTTAACAAGGCAGAATTCATTGTTTCGTTTAGTGAACAATACTGACTTCTACATTAGATAGCCGCAGTAGATCAAACGACATTTGCAAAAGGAGATACCTCTTGACCCGATTTAAAATTTGATTGCTCTACCATGATTGGGATGTCATGACTATACCCATTGTGCTTTCGGTCATGGCCCGGGAACGAAACAGGTAGTAAAATTAGTGACAGGTAATCTTGCCCACTGTTATCCAATGTCTCATATCCTGCTGTCTTACCTTTCCAACACTTATTTATTAAAAGACTATATTAATTGCACTAAATTACTATCACAAACCTGTGCATGTCACAACTAGATATTTACGTCCAAAATTAGGTTTCTATCTATTTTACGTCAGAGGTTGTTTTCCCCGGCTTCTTAAATGTGTCGCCTTCTTGGCATCAATGGATTTATAAACGTCGCTTTCCCGGCCAGACATCGTGCTTTCATAGAAACGCAGTCGCTTAGTCATTTTCACTGTAGAATACTTCATGAAATGCTCGTTTCTTGTTAAATGATTTCAGTGCATCATTGTGTGATAAATACAATCTCACGTCTTGTATTTCGTTACAACATATTTTGATATAAACAAAACAATAATCCTTGACAAAGCCTAGGATTTGTGTTACTTGTACAACTCGTATTATTATTATTATTATTATTATTAATTATTATTATTATTATTATTACAATTACCAAATAGACGACATGCATTAAACTAAGTTTATGATCATCAGCGACACAAGGTGCATTATTAATAACGTAGTTGAAGCTAAATTACCCCTTTAGACCTCCTGCTGGGAAATGACAATAAACTAACCATTTAACTCTGATAATTACATAGTTCAGGACACAGTCGCTCTTCAAATTGAACTCAAACAAGAAATAATAGACTTGATGGCCATATTTAGCAAACCCATTTCAACATGTTAAGTGACAGCGATGTGTCAGAAAGGTTACAGACTGGTCACTTGACAGGAAGACGCCGGCCTATTCTTGTTTCCTGGTCAAGCGTTACTAACTACTGCCCACAGATCTAGTGTCACTTGAGGTAATATTCTTTCAGTTTGCCAGGCGAATACTAGACGTTTGTGGTTTTTAATGTGATTACCGTTTTATAAGTAAGATTATGCTTCAGGACTTTGAAGTAATTAAAAGTAATTAAGACTAAAATAATACAGAGCTTGTATATTATTGAGCAAGTTTTTGGGTAAGTTTTAAAATGTTATTTTTCATATTTAACATGATTTACCATTATGTATCAGTTTGTATAGTACAGTATGTTTAATGCCTATTGTTGGAAGTGGCGAGTGAGTTGAAACATCATTGTGTATTTGCTTGAAGTGTACATGTTTAGCAGTTTAATTGCTAGACTTACTATAGTAGGTCTAGGGCAACAGGTTGCACGTACCATTTTTAGATAAAATATATGGTCAATCTAATTGTTTTATAGCTACACTTGTCGTCCTCAAGTTAGGCATTCATTCATTCATGCAAGTATGTAGTTGCTATATGTCAACGTAATAATGACAGGAATTTGAATAACCTAATTGTGCAATGTAGCAATTGGACTTATATAAACACATAGATTAACTCTAGGTTAATAACCCACCATCATTGTTCAAACTTTGTAGATGTTATTAACGTTCAATACAGGTCGGCGTCAGGTCTGTTTATGATGATTAACACAATACGTATGATGTAGTTTTATTTTACATTCATCAGGTAATGCTATATAGTTGTGCAATACCCGTAAGGACGACACATGAGGCACTTGAAGGATATACAAGAAACAAAATTCGATGCGTAGAAATGTCTTTATTACTTGTTAACAGTGTGACAACTTGTTATAATTATCTTGTTGATACAAATCTACCACTGCGTGGGACCGGATCTCTAACAATTTTTTCTTGTCATTCCAACAGTCAACGGCTGACTTACTGCAACATCTACTCCCACTTAATGGAAATCAATCACTCCTAAATCGAGTTAACGGATCAATCAAGATATCTCTTCTTCAACACAGTTTGAACCTTCTCTATTTGCACGGTGAAATTAATTTGTCAATATAACGAATTGCTAGTAGGGCTCATGGACTCGAGTAGACTTTCTTTATTGACGTCTTGCACGCCACAAGAGTCTGCAAAACTCAACAAAGGCAGCTCAGCTACCAATATTTGTTTGATTCTTGCTGAGAAATAGATCTTATACGTCTGCATCTCGAGTGGCCCTTGATGTTATTGCTCAATCAAGAAGCTGTTTTGTCCACAGACGAACTTAATACCTGTGCTGTGTCGGCCACTCTGCTATATATATACATATGACAATCCTCTCCGGTATTGCGTTCTCAGCTAAATGAAAAACTCCAAGAGCTCGAGACTTCGTCTCAGATTTTGGAGTTTGAATAACAAATGACCCTAAGGGATGTCGTCAGACGGAAGGGCTCTCTGTATCCTCTTAAGCGGATGTACCACCAGCTACAAAGAGGATATGGAATAAAATGCGTTAAACCAATTCCAAGACAAAGACATACTAGCCGGGTCACCAATGAGTATGTTTTTCTTTGAATTTCAGGTTAATAGGTCAATTTGTGAAAAAGCCTGCAATGACAAAATGATTCTGTGTGAATACATAGAAACAAAATCGTACTTTTTATTCATCAAACTTATACCATTACATCTGGCAATTAACGGGAATCATTTTGTCATTTCAGGCTTTTTTAAAATTTACTTTTGAACTGAAATTCAATGAAACAAATCAGAGATTATAC
>JAUTBQ010167045.1:0-12111 GCA_032361185.1 Lepetodrilus ovalis | reverse complement strand
CTCTCTCTCTCTCTCTCTCTCTCTCTCTCTCTCTCTCTCTCTCTCTCTCTCTCTCTCTCTCTCTCATTCTGTCTCTCATTCTGTCTCTCACTCTTTCTGTCTCTAACTCTCTATCTATCTATCCTCCCTCCTTCCCCCCCCTCCCTCCTTTATTAATTTAACCTTATTCCTGCTGTTGGCACCTGTAAATGCCCCATTGTGATTGATACAACGAATCTCCAGGTGTTGTGAAAACTATTTTTAATTACCACATACTTTCCGTATTCAAGATAAATTACATTTCCAGAATGTTACCTACTTTGAAAAAGAAGAATCGTATAAAAGTGTTTTCCACTTTGGTTTCTTGCAGGTGGTCGTATTGAGTATGATCCTAGTCGAACTGTTTGGCTTTATGGGAATTATCGGAATAAAGCTCAGCGCAGTGCCTGCTGTAATCCTCATCATGACAGTGGGAATTGGTGTGGAGTTTACGCTGCACATCACTGTGGTAGGTATTCCCATTCCCTCATTCCAAGCACCTCCCCAGTCCCCCACCCCCTTTCAAATCGCAATCTGAGAAAACAACCGCAAAACCCCAACTCGTCCAAATGTCAGATGTTTGGAGGTGGGGACTTTGTGGCGGATGACTCGCTTTTTGATTAGGGTGTGATGAGACTGAGTATGATTATAAAGTCGTCAGCAAGAACAAACTGATGAGAGTCTCAACATACACACGTGATTCTGCTTAGGCGTCACTTTGGAAAGGTCACTCTGGATCGGGGCAGGATTGACAAACGTGTGCTCCTTTGAAGAACCGGGTTGGAACCTTTTGCAGGGGGAACTAGCACTAACCCTCCATAGCTGCCCAGTAAATGCACATTGAAAATTCAGCATTGACATTTAAAGAAAATGCGTATCTTTTTTTCAAAATACAACTGAGGCATGTATTCAGAGAGATCGATTTCACTTTCAAAATGGAATTCACCCCCAGTGTGGGTCCAAATTGAAATTTTGTTTTCAAAATAAATATGGGAAATTGTGTTTGGTACAAGCTATTATTGTAGTTTAATAATAATAAAATTAATACATTAAAATAATTTTATGATACAGTGCCCCCTCGATATAAGGCTGTTCGATACAGAGCTGATTCGGATATAAGGCTGGGTCAGATGTGGACCCCATTTTAATTTTTTGTTATTTATCTGCACTATTATATAAGGCTGGTACTATAAGGACCCCAAATACAGCCTTATATCGAGGGGACACTGTATGTCCTACTGGCTGCGACAAGCAACGATTTATAGCAAAAGGAATGAATGGGCGGGAAACAACACATTCTTCCACAAAACAATATGGTACATGTACCTACAAATAACTCTCAACATCATAGTAGTGATAACAATTTATTGGCTGAAGACATTTTTACACGAGACAAATTTCTTCTCAGTCAGCATATCACAGTTGACAAAAGACGAGAAAACTTAAAGGCAAGCAGAGTATCATGATCAAATTAGGTCAAAGTTGGCAACTCATTAAATTAGGTCAAAGTTGGCAACTCATTTGAAACAGCTCACTGAGATGATCTTTTTAAAATACCACAATAATATTTATTACACATAATTTCAAAGAGTTGCACATAAGTGTTTAAATATGTGCACCTTGATCAACACCATTTTGTGTATTTTTCAGGTATGTAATATGTAAAAGTGTAGGTTGCTTTGGATAGCTCGACTAAGACAGAAATCATAAATTTAGAATTTAACACTTCTCACAGGTTGCGAAGGTGTTAATTTTGTTCTTTGCTAAATCAGCAGTTTGTGACTGTGGAAGACCATCCTAACTAACCAAAAAAAATATTAAAAAATATTTGAAATCAACACTACTGTGCCATACAGCACAGAGTTTAACCTTTTCGAGGGAAAGATGACATAAATTTATATCCTACTCTTTGCTGGCTATTTCATATCTGAAACAGGAGTCAAGAAATCTTGCAAATTGAAAGAGAGTAACATTCTACCAGCCACAAGTGTGTAGAAAAATTAAAGACTGCAAAGTTCCAACTTCCCATAATTTTTTTTTTATATAAAAAAAAAGGTAGGATTTCATGTAGTGGAAATTCCAATAGTATTAAAATTCATGAGTACTAAAAAAAATGTTGGGTACATATTGAGAAACGAGTCTCTCCCAACTGGCTTAGATGTGACAACGAGATGATGTAGACATGCGACACTACAATCAGTTGAACACACACTCGACAAGAACACTTCCAGAGTGTCGATGTGTTCGCGATGAAGTTGTGAAGACTGCAATTGTAGAAATATAACAGATGGAGGAATTCGCTCAGCAACACACACAAAAAAAAATAATAATAATGAAAATAAATACAGTCATGTCTCTGATAGAATGGTGATGAATTAATATATGATATGATCATGTTGCTTGCCATACAGAAAAAGAGTAGTTTAATTTAAAACAAAAAAAATTAGAATAATTGGTGATCTATGTCCTATATAGAATATCATGAATTTTAGTGCAATATGTGTAAATTGTAATAGTTTACCTATAAACGATATACACGTTAATGTAATTCCTTTAACTCCATCTGCACTGGAGGCAACTATAGATGCCTGAAACATTAGTGTCAGTGCCTAGTCCGGCATGGAGAGGGTTAAAACTGGCTTCAGTGTAACTGACGACCGTGTCGGACAACATGTCCCACATACTAACTGTTACATAT
Source organism: Lepetodrilus ovalis (assembly GCA_032361185.1). NCBI lineage: Eukaryota > Metazoa > Mollusca > Gastropoda > Lepetellida > Lepetodrilidae > Lepetodrilus > Lepetodrilus ovalis. Next base: position 9,395 of record JAUTBQ010167045.1, on the reverse strand, counting down.
ATACTTGTTGACACCTAAACTGTCAACCTTCTGTGTAGTGATTCACAAGAGATGAAGTAAAGAAGTGATGAAAAGCCCACGTAATCAGTATTTTATGGCTATCCCGTCTATAAGATATATTGGCATACAATTCAGTTCAAATGCACATTCATCTATTTTCATTACACATGGACAAAGTACATTGCAATCATTCCTGTAACAATCACATATTGGTTTAGCACTCCTTAGACAATGGTATATTTATATATACAAACAGAATATACAGACAAGCAGGTTCTCTCAGCACATGTATATAATAAGATTTGGGACGAATACATGGAAATGGCTTTCAAGCAGAGTTATCTCCCATCTCCGGGCAGAATGGGTCTATTCACTTTTATATGATAAAAAAAAAAGGAAGAAAAATCAGTTTCATTTTTTTTTTTCTCGTTGGACACACAAAACAAACACGGAGGCTTTTAGGGATTTTGTCTTCTTCTAGAGAGAAACAAAATGTAAAAGATTTACAACAAAACAGTCAGATCCAAATGTGCGTACATACAATTTGGGAAAGCAATCGCTATGAGTAAAAGCCTACAATGATGTGATAATATTTTACCATTTAATTATTATATCTAAAACGTAATAATTAAATTGGTATGAAGGACTATGTAGTAACACAATCGTCATCATCATATATATTTTGAACACATAGGAAAATTAATGAAAATGAAACTAATTTCTACAAAGCATGAATGAAAAAGATTATCGATGTAATTGTACTGTTAATTAATGAATTTACTAGTACAGTTGCCAAATATAATTCTTCTTGATATATAATGGGATGGGTGTGTAGCGAATGCCCTTCTCTCTGTAACAGATTGAATTCATAAAATAACTTAGCGTAACTGTTGGAAAATGATATTCAGATAGAAATGACACAAACAAAATGGGTAGGCTGTAGAATCATTTGTTTAAAACTAGCAAAAATATTTTGCCTGAAATGTCTGCAAATTATCATGTCTTATACTGTAATATGAAGAATGATCAGTTTCAAATTGATTCAAGAGATTAGTGAGTGCTAATATCTTTACCTTCGTTAATCTTAAAAGAAAATTTTCCAAAAGTTGGAAACTAAAGTATTAATATAATTGCAATTACAGTTATTCTCCTATTAATTCAAACATGTATAAATGATTACATTTTCAGCCATAAATTAGTGTCCCCTCGATATGACGCTGAAGTTGGGGTCCATGACATACCCCCCGTGTTATAGTACCCGCCTTATACGATATTGCAGGGAAATAACGAAAATAAAAATGGGATCCACGTCTGATCCCGCCTTATATCCGAATCCGCTGTGTATCGGACCATGTTATATATCGAGGGAACACTGTATTAGAAAAATGCTAAAATTAAATATTATCAGTGTTTATACAGAGAATGCAGAAAGAACAAATTCATCATATTTATCTCAACACATGATCGTAAACTGATTTCCACCTCACTTGGTGGTCAATTTTCAATGAACAGCACAATAACTTTTCAAACTATAGGAAGACTGCACCAAAAGGTTATTCACGGGTAGCTAATAGTTCACTGGTATATGTACGGTAGATAAAATTATTATGGTAGACATAATACCTACAAAACATCTATGGAAGAACTACCCAATTAGAGAAATATGTTCATACACTGACCCTTGATGTCATGATTAATATTAGAAGATTGAAAATCTATTGTATTGAAAGCCAAAAATAATAAAAAAAAAAATTAAAAAAATAATAAATCAAATCCAAATTGTTTAACGACTCTCCGTAATCTTGTATTAATTAGCATGTATTAATTAGCATGTATATAAGCAAGACACATATCTAGATAACTTGGTGAATCAACCAACCCCAACCCTGAAGAAGATTGACCCAATAACCCTGAAATTGAAAGGCACATCTAGTTGAAGAAAGTAATATAGTAATGCTCTACTGTGAATATCATCAGCTGGTGAGCCTAAATGCCTATGAAGACAAGATGGAAATGTTAACGCTTATTAATACTAAATATATGGATTCAAATGTAATATCCACCTTTTATCACACATTGCAAGTATTCAATAGGTGAATAGAGTTTTTTTAATTACCATATTCTGGACAATGAACATTTTAACTTAATTTGCAATAAGGTGCATTAGTAGGTCAGTTATATTTTTTGAATTTCCTAGAATTTCCAAAGTTACAGTGTTTACCAAAGCTGATTACTAGGTCTAAATATACTGTTAATATGGATTGTGTGTTCTGTTCGATTCAGCCAGCAATGTATCATGTTATGCCACACAGAATAGATTGGGTAAGGTACTTGTAAACAAAACAACAGCCACTCAAAGTGTAGGTTATACCCAAAAATATCTAAAAATATAATGTGACCCACATATGCACCCTATGCAATTAAAGCGACACTTCCAGAGTGTCAATGAAGATACAACAATAGCTGTTCTTTATAATAATACTATAAGACTTCCTAATAAGACAATAAATTCTAGATTCAGTACCTGTTCATGTTTTTTTCCATTCAGAAAAAAATCGGAGAGGAAGCTTCAATTTTGTTCTCGTCATCAGCCCGTTTCAAGCATATCGCTCAGGAATAAGTTATCCTTGCATGTTATTATTTTAACATCAACATTTATCTCCCTTTGTACTAAAAATAGCTCTGCACGTATATCTCCATTTTCAAAGTATTGAAAGACTAAGCTGTCTATTTGAAATCTCGTAGCTACATAGTATTATCCTCACAACTGATTACCATCACAAGGCATATATATACATATAGTTGGAATGTTCTTACACAAGTAGCACATATATAGTGTTTATAGGTTTACTTTTAAATATTAAATAATGAACGAAATACATCTAGATCTAAATGCACCATCCTCTTGTAGCATACAAGGAGCAGCGACTTATCAAAGCCACATACCATATTGCTTATTAGAAGATTCGTAACTCAGGAACATTTGTAGTTTGGACATATTGTAATTTTTTTTAAAGGATACTGAAATCTGAGAACGCATCTCTTAACGATATCTTTACTTTTACCGTTTTGTAACTGGTCAAACCACTTTGTAGGTCAATGTATTTCTGTATGCGTTGGAAGAAATGATTAACATTGCTAACAATGAAAGTAAATTTGTCATATCACAGAATATTTTCAAAACAACCCCAGAAAGCATGAATTTCTATACACAATTGATTGAATTCTAAAACACTGTCTGATAACGCATGAATGTTAACATCAACCACTTCATTGAAATGATCTAACATCCCATTCTTACATGGGCCTGCATTCTAAAACGTGATCATAGACTAACATAATACCTCAGCAAGCTGAACTCACTTCCAGAATATTTCTGAAATCAAAACTTGGAGGCTTTTGCTGTCTTAAAGGCACACCTGCCTCTTTTTTTTTTCTTGCAAGATTTAAAGACACATCATACTTGCAGCAACGTTATCATAAAACCTATTCCTTCAAGAAGGTCTGGATGAAAGCGAGCACGAAAAGTCATGTCGGCTCAGTGGATCACGTGAACAGCTAGGCCTCAAATCGCTCCATTGCTACTGTCTGTCATTCACTCAATCAATCACTTTCTAGCCCTCCCATTGGTCGGTCTTAGCTCTTGGAGAGAGGCGACCTTTGACCTCGTTGTGTCAGGCCCTCGAACCGCTTGAATGTGTAGTTAATGAACACCCAGTCCTTGTACTTGGAGTCCTTCTCGAGGCCGTCTACAGCATTGGAAATGGCTGAAAGACAAGCATTGGACAAGTTATGGTCACCGTAAAGGCCATAAAAACGGTGAATAATGGGCAAGTTATGGACTCAAAAAACACAATGCTAAATAACCTTATAACATATAATTATATTAGAATTCAATATTCAGTTTCAAGGTACACGATGGATGTTTTAGCCCAAGATTTTAAGTTTGCTTTATTCACTTTACTTTGAATGAATTATCTCCCTTGGATAATATTATTTTTATCCTTCTTCTATTGCAACATTCCTTGTAAATGTGTTCATTTGGTCACGTCTGCCCCGTTTTAAAAAATGGCACCATTTATAAAACAAAATGTCCGTAAGATGAACACACGTATTAAAATAACCCCATATATTTCATACTCTGATGAAGTTAGAAATATAATTCGACAGTTTACAATAACTACCTTCTGGTTGTTGCTGCTGCTGTTGCTGCTGAGTGGTTGCTAGAAAAAGAAATAATAACTAATGTAATACTTCCCAGGGAGTTGATAGTCACAGAGTACTTGCACATATAATTGGTATCATTCTTATCACAGGTACAACAAACGCACAGGCGTGGCAACAGACAATCGAGACTTCACGGAAAACAAGCCCAGGTTGCAGAAAAAGAGCACAGGCGAGCAAATAAATCGAGCCCTGGACATAATGAAATCAGCGTATTTCCGCAGATCCGTGGAAAATTGCCACGCCAGTTGTTGACAGAGATTATTGATGTACAAGGAGCAAGATGTTAAGTATGATAAAGAAGGTTGGTTTGAGTAACTAATGGAAGGCTTACGCCATTTCAAGTCTATTTCGGGGAAGTCGTCGAAGTTGGATGTGTCGTCGATTCCCTTCACTTCAATTGGAATGGCAGCTGGACGTTCCCTGAGGAAACACGGAAACAAAAACCATAATAATAAACTACTATTGGCAGTGTTATAAAATTAAAAAGTAATAATTTATAGGGGATCCTGGGGCTCATTCGAAAATCTGCTAAATGTATCTGTGGGAACCCCTGCTAATTACAGATTTTACCACCATAGGCCCAATGTTGGTGGTTTTCAAATCCATAATTTGTAGGGGGTCCCACAGATATATTTAACATTGCAGATTTTCGAATGACCCCCAAGACCGAATAAATCGATTTGAATACTAAGTGGTCTCTCAATGATGAACAGGCCGCTCCCCTCCAAACCCCCTGCCCCCTGACACCCCATCCCCTTCCCACCCCAAATGTATACAGCAAGTATCATTCTCTAGAACAGGATAAACAACAAGACATAACATTTCGATTAATATCAATAAAGAAAGATTTGATGGTTCGAATTGTTGCTTAGATCCACTTTCAAGAATATTTCAACCATATCACGGCTTGTCAGATTACTGCAGGAGTGAACCAGCAACATCTGTAGCGCTGAATGTTGCAGTAAACTTGCGAGCACCAGCGGGTACTGACAGACCAAGAATGATAACTCAACTGACACAGTGCAGACAATGTATCTTACGATGGTCACAGCAAATTGATTCAACGCTGTACTTCTCTCCACTTATTCCCAGCAAACATTTGTTGCCAGTCCCTGGGCTGGATTTAAACTCGGTATCTTTGCAACAACTCTGAAGTCTCACGATCTACCACTGTGCTACTGCCACATACTGTATCAAGAAATCTCTTCATCTGAGTGACTGAGTTATTGTTTTACATAGCAGCGAGAAGAACTTTAGTTAACATTGGATATGTAAATAACAATGAATGAATTAACGCTTTACGTTGCAGCGCAAGTATTTCACGCTTAGGGCAAAGAGTAAATAGCAAAGAAAGTTGGCGTATGGCCATTATTCTGACAAAGGATCTCTACCCACCCATCATGTAGATATCTCTGTTTACTGGAGATAGATGAATGGAGATAAATGATGATAATAGAGAGATCTCCGTGGCTGTTACCTGATATGCTCCCAATCCACTCCGCGGAAGAAAGGGTGAGCTCGTATTTCCTCTATACCGTGCGCGCCAATCCGATGTTCTCGATCACAGCAGAATCTAAAGAAGCAGAGAAAAATACTTATTTTTATCCAAATAAAACTTTTAAAAATTACGTCAATTACCCTAATTAATACTTCAAGCTGAACACATGATCCCGGGGTTTGGCAAAGTACAAAAAGCAATTCAAAAATATTATTATTATGCCCTGGGAATGATGACTAAAATGATTCTCACTCCTTCTGTTTTAGCAGTCATCTTAGACAAGAAGGAGCATGGTTAAATGTTAAACAAATGTGATCTACAAAACTAAATGCAGGTAAACTGTGGAAATGTTCAAAAACACAAATAAACAAATAGAAAAATTGCTGGCAATCTAAACAAGAGCCATCACTATTCCTGCCAACGTCAATATTGACAAAAACATTTATAAACATTTTGGAGTTTACTTTTCTTACAATGGTTTGACATCAGTGAGATAATCCACAAATCTGTTGAGAATAATCAAATGCCTATCTACAAATGTCAACATCGACAAGCCTTATGATCTGGTTGTATTATATACCACACGTTAATCCCTATACAGAAAGCCATGAAAGTTGGACTATCATTTTGAACAGGTATCTGGTTTCATCGGAAAATTTAAACTCTCGACAGTCACAAATTCAAAGTCCAAAATCTATACACAAACATAACTTTGTTTACATTTATTTCAATTTCTATTGTGCAAACTGAAAATAAGAGCTCTAACCTTTATACATTTTCAAGTATCTAAGAGGATGAAAGGATTATGGAAGCGTCATCAAAAATGTTTTGCTTTCAAAAGATCCAAGTGAACATACTGCCCCAATTTCCTTTGGTTCTGAAGATTGGTTTAAGAATTATATCATCCGCCAATTTGTTTTTAGATATTTTGCACGGAAAAACAAATAACTCTCCATATGCACGGCTTGAAGATAAGGTCACACAGAAATCGGTTAAGACATAAATCATTCGAGGCTGTTTGGCATCTCAACTCTGTAAACATAATTATATAGAAACAATATTTTAGTGACTGGCACCGATAATCAATGAAGTTGTCTCCCCTTGACCCCAATGTTTATCTATAATCTATGAAGAGCTCGGTCTGATCAGTTGTAAAGGTTACTTTGATTGAACTACTTGAAGTTCAAACTATGCTTCTATTATGATCCAGGGGATCCTTTCACGAAGCTCTCTTATCTACTAAGAGACTGGTAGCGCTCGCTTAGCAGTGTATTAGCTATCGGCAAAGCAAGCGCTAACACTCTCTTAGTGGATAAGAGAGCTTCGTGAAAGGATACCCTGGCTTATACATAGGTCAATATGGAGAGTGGGTGTGGGTTATTCCAGCGCTACAAATCCAACTGAATTGTCATATTGTACTAACTCCTGACTGCCAAAATTACAAAATCTGCACATACAGTGTCCCCTCGATATAATGCTGAATTAGGGGTCCATGACATACCCCCAGCCTTATAGTACCAGCCTTATATGATAGTACAGGTAAATAAAAAAAATGGGACCCACATCTGACCCAGCCTTATATCCGAATCCGCTGTGTATCGAACAGTGTTATATCGAGGGGACACTGTATTTGAATTTTGAATGTGTGCACTCATCGTCCAACGATCCACAACTTATTGTAGATCACTTATTTAACCCTCCCCCTGCTGAATTATGCACATCTGCTGTTTTGGGCATCTCTGGTTGCCTGCAGCATAGAGAGGGCTAAGCTGACACGATATGTCACACATGCAACTACATTTTGTTCTGGTTGCCAACAGTTGGAAGTCGGAATAAAACGATTCTCAAGACGATTCAGTTGCATGTGCAGCACTTGCATAAGTCAGGGGTGGGTTAGGGTGAGGGCTGGAGGTTATATCACAAAGCAAGTCTCGGAAGACATCTCACTTTTGAATGAGATCCCTGGCTTCTTCTGAGATGGGTACTTCCGGGGGGAATATCAGAGTTTCTCGCCAGTTCATCACTTTCCGGTACGTTTCCTGAGGGTTCTCCGAGCAGAAGGGGGGATAACCTGTCGAATAAATTCAAACTTCATTAAATATTTGTTTACCTAATGTATTTTAAAACATATCTTAAATATTAATACATGTACTAAAAGTGAGGGTAATAAGCTAGCTTGGAGTTACATATACACACAAAACATGCGTGGGTGTGTCAAAGATAAAACACAGGAACAATACCTGTGCATATGTGACAACACTGTAGCACAAAATATGTCAGTTTATCATCCATCTTGTGCTACCTATTTGCTACAACCACTGTAAAGAACTGTATTCCAGTGGTTGCTTTTGAGCATTTTAATTGCATTATACTACCGGTATATCAGCGATCAAAATTAACACTAGCCCGTTAGCCCAGGCCATTTCTACAAATACTAAAGGTATCTTAAGGACTAGTAGAAATTCTGTAAATATTTCAAACTCCAGACTGGCTTATTCACAGTGTATGAATTGTACATGACAGAATCAAGTATAAAGGTGAAAAAATACACTATTAACATATCATTTGGGGTAGAATTCTGAAGTCTTTCAATGATTACAATATATGTGCTATACAAACATCGATATAGATGATGGGAATATGACATGATTTGAACAAAAAAGGGAGATATATTAGGTCATGAAATAAGTCTTGGTATGCATTTAGTTTTCGGAATTGTACAGGGATTACACGATATTGAAAGCATCGCCAATATCAGACATGGCAATAGGTAATTGTAATTTCAGTGGAAAACAAGCCCATGTTAGATGCCCCAAGCCACGTCCAGTGAAAATAAATCGATACCTGGACAAATAAATCAACCGATTTCCGAGGAATCGTGCAGAAAATTGCCATGTCTGCAGTATGAACGAATGGAACAACTAGGAAATGCTGAATCACGCTCATACTACTATACTTTGTTTTAACAAGACACAGTGACAGCTCCACAACACCACCCGCATTCTGACATTCAGCATTCTTCCATTTCCGCCCATTCATACCCGACCTTTGACCTTCAACCTTGACCTTCCAGTCACACAGTGGCCAACATGAGGCCAGTGTTTATCCTCCGATTCGACCCGACCTTTTTGGGAGTTGCGAGGACCAGACAAGTCACGATTTTTCTCCAAGCCCCAGAATCTTACACATTTGTTACAAATGCCGGCTCGTCTTTGATGGCACACCCACTCTATGTCGAGGAAAATGTTACGGTGCCCTGTCCATGGTAACTAGGTGCTAGCTGGGATAATTGTGTTTCAGTGCTTTTTATTAGACCAATTACCATTTCTTTTCTGAGACCCCATCAAGACAATACAACAATAAAATCAACTACTATCAACGGTTCATATTTGTATATCAATAAATTTGAATAAAAAGGTAATTTGAAATTTTATGTGTGTCTACTTCATTCATGGGTCAAATTCATTTTGTGGACCTAACTGCTGTGTTTTTGCATGGTAAACATAATATACATGCTATCAATATAACATTATAAATTGTTAAAGGGGCAACTTCATACTTGCACGTATTTAATCATAATTTTTTAATATTTCTATTATTTTTCTATATAATATTAGCAGTTAGTAAAAAAATATAAAAAAAATATACCATAAATATATAACGCTACTTT
>JAUTBQ010167044.1:0-26741 GCA_032361185.1 Lepetodrilus ovalis | reverse complement strand
AGACAGAGATAGAGAGAGAGAGAGAGAGAGACCGACAGACAGACAGACAGACAGAGACAGACAGACAGAGACAGAGACAGACAGATAGAGACAAAAATCAACACACGTGTAGAAAATTACTTTTCATTTTCTGTTATGTACACTCACGTAGGCATGATCATGCCCTTATAGTAACGCTAACGGCATGTAATGGCAATGCCCATACTCATAAACAACGTCATAACGAGTACGTTCTGCTGGTAACTACTCATCAATACGGCATTCAGTTCGTATAGGATTAGTGTTGTCATATGCGTTATGGTATTGTCGATTTTCCCCAGGACAATCAGGGCAAGTTTTCTAAACACATTTACAGTTTCTGTACGGAGACACACAGTGGAGTTAGTTGCATTACTTAAAATAATATTGACATTATTCGTGTCTAATTTTGCCAGTCTTATTTATAATGTCTTTAAAATTAGTAATATTTACAGCATTTAGAAGTGTATCTGTAATTATATTAGTTACGTAGGAAATCAATGTAATATTATCATACACTATTCGTAAAGGAAGTGTATTCAAAGTGGTAAGTTATTTGTGAAACATGAATAAAAGTGTCATGCGACTGTTCTAAATATATCAGAGTTACTGCATCTGTTTCCTCATGAATTAATTTTATGTGAAGTAATGGACCATAAATATAATATAAAAAATATACTATATGCGTGAATGAATACTATTTTTGATAACAATGTCATTCATGAATGATTGGCATTAGTGAGAAATAAGAGAAGGATATTAATTCCATAACTACACGTGTTTAAGTGACTACAGCATATGTATTTGGAAAAGACTGTCACTCTGGTCATATATATATTGATTCACGTCATACTAATCATCGCTAAGTTCCGTGCCTCTGTCAATGTATCTTATTTCTCAATTGAATTGAAATGTCAATTTTTTTCCCCCCACGAAATTCGACTCGGCAGTAAATAGGCCATTGGGAAACTAATACAAACGTGCGGGAAAAGGCCAATTTCTCTTGTGAAAAATTGCTTCCATTTAACACCATTATTCATTTTCCAATTTGAGAAATGAAGTTAGCATGGTGAATCTACGTTTCGTGCTAAAAATACAGAATTGGTAGGAAGAACATTTCCGTCGGTTAACATTTAAATTAAGTATAAAGCAAGCGTTTTTACTAAAAATAAAATCAAGCCATAATTAACCATTCTGCTAACTGAAAGTTGAAACTTTCATTACGGTAAAGAGAATTTTATTACCAGTATCGTCACTTCTTTTAACAAAATGGCCCCATCGCACGCTATAGTACAGTAAAATTAGCACGTTTATTCTATTTCCTGATTACCAAGAAAGTCAACAAAATAGTAAATCAATTATTACATGTTCATTTCTATTTATGATGACCGGCTCCCTTTAAAACATTAAACAAATTTATAATTAAAATGTCCATGTGTTTGCTACTTAATTCTGCAATATCGTTTTCTCTATTTTAGACTAAGAAGATGAAACATAGTTTTTAATAGAGTGAGAATATAAACAGTAGTGAATTTAATTATATAATCCATTCCCAGTTAAGGAAAAATATGTAAATATATAAAATAAATTTGGATTAAACATTAAACGCATTTTTATATATATTAATTGTTCGTTTTAATTAATTTGACCAAGAACAATAATCCGGCATTATCGTTATGTTTCTTGTAAAATTGGTTGCAATCTAGACACATTATACCTAGTACGTGAGGTGTAATTTTATGGCTTATTAATAGATATATATTACATAAATACGCCTTCGTTATTAATGCTAATAAGAGGAGGATTTGATGGTATACGTTCAAAGAGCCTCTTTTTTTTCAAATGTGTGATTTAGTTCTCATGATTGTAAATATATCCAGGTGAAGAATCTAAATAAGCACAGTGCCGTCAGTGGTCGTCGGCAGGTGGACAATCTCTAGAGACAGGTGAAAGACGATAAACGCAGTCAAATAAAACTAATGATGTTTTATACGATCTGGTTATTAGCCACCCATCACTGTGAAATGACTAGCGTTCTTTTTAAGGTACATGCCCGTGAATCTTTTGTACATTTCCGACAGTCTTTGTCTGCTGTGGACTTGACCTCGTTTTGGTCAACCACTGATATTTTCCTACTTATTCCTTTACGGAAAATATTTTATGGGACAAAAACAGAACGTCACTTTTCAGTGAAGTTTGTATTTATACGCGATTATGTGTTGTCAATACTATTTCCTTTTATAAGGATAATTCATATTTCCATAAGAATGTTTCTTTATACATTTCCAAGCACAATAAATTGAATGCATTTTATTACGCATACCTTTTAGTGTATCCTGTTATAAGGATATGTGATATTTTCTGAGTATATTTGTATGTATAAATTATAAACAAATATGAACGTATATGAATATTAATACGCCTACCTTGTACTGAGGAATCAGACTGACCGCTCGGACAACTAAGAGGATCTCGTCCGGGTAAAGGTGGGAGACCAGGCGTCATTTCGGGGTAGAATGCCCCATTTGTATAGCTGGGCGGGTGGCCCGCTTGATAAACATCGCCGTATATAGGGGCGTAGTTTCTCATTTGAAGCGAGTTCATAGATCCTAAAGAAGATATCTGCATCTGACGACAGTTGTTGATATAGTCCTGACTCGCGAAGGAATTATATGCTCCTTTGGAGAACGAAGCTCCCAGTTGGTATGTCGACATTGCGCACGAATTATGTGCAAGGGCAGCATCGTTGCTGTAATTCCCCCATCCGTTTTGTCCCGACACCGCCAGGGCCGATCGAGGTACAGAGTCCTGACTTCCAGGACTAGTGGGGAGTATGCCACTGGAACTTACACTCGAGGGGTAAAACGGCAGGCCCGTGTGGGCCAGAATATTGTTCGCCGGCTCCATGTTAGTTCATTCCACCTGAAAGATAACATTAATAATCAGGACGTATCATCATAAACGTATAATATTTGCTTGCTGGTGGTGGTAGTGGTGAGACCAGTTCACACCAAGTCTTATCTTTAAAGTAGGAAAAAATACGATTTGTAATTGGAACCGACTTTATCAGTCATCGGTGGACACCTATCCTATGTCAAATGTATGCCAAGTATTCCCGGTTCCTCGTCTAAACAAAGCTTGCGTTCGGTTCTACGTTAATCTTCCGCTTTAGGGATACATCTGTGAATAAAATCGTAATTTTTATAGATGTATGCACCATTTCCCGAAAGAAGAACATTAATAACACTTTGAAATAGCAGTAATTGTCTAATATACAGATTAGGAGGATAAAACGGTAATGTGCAAATAACTAATTATCCTTCATGTCTGGAGAGCTACCACAGTCGTCTCCCTTTCATTGCAACTTGGCGGATAAAACTAAGCATCCGATGTGAGAAACTAAGGAATAAAATCAAACTATTGACATCAAATAAACATCATACCTACTATCGCTTGATCTCGTAGCCAAATCTGAAGATATCATTTGAAAGCACGTGTAAAATGTCCCTTTATATGGTGCACATGGAAAACCACAGTCTGTATTTCAACAGAGCTACTATATAGAGAGAGGATCCCTGTGATCTCATATGCAGTAGACGGCATGAGGGGCCATGTGACCCGAGCCAGCCAATGAAACGCTGTGTCTTTTTCTATAGGCAAGCAGGAGCGTTCAACGATTTCCTGTAAACAACATCAGTCGCGATTAAATAGCAGTAGAACTCGCCAGCGTTTGTAACCCAGAAGCATTGAACTAGGAGTATTTAAAAGAGCATACGGAAGAAACAAACGTTACTATTTAACCGATACCCTTTGCGTTAGAATGAATATACGGGCGCTGTGTCATTCAGGCAGGTCGGCTAATTAGCTAACCGAGGAGCCATAGAGTTCTCGGCCAATGAAACGGCATGTCTGGTTCTTAGCACAGGGAGTGTGCGTTTTCGTGCCCATTTAATGTTTTCGGGTACAGATAGAGGGCAGAGGTCCTCGGAAGACACGTTCTTACGTTTCTTACAATGACTGTTAACCAACTAGTGATCAATTGTACACAACCTGCTTTTTATTTCCACGATTTCGTTCGAAACCCGTATGACAATGGGTTTATGTAACGGACATGATCGTAAATAAGTAAATATAGTGTACATAACTATCAAATACCAAATGTATTATTGATATTATTTAGTGTTTATATGTGTGTTTAAGTACGCTGACGATATATACACGAGTATGGCGTGTTTTAAAGGGGGGTCTCGATAATAAACCTAACCGTCGTTCAGTTTATCGACTTCCAATTGCTAGTTTTACATTTACTGCATATAAAAAGCCTATATTTCGCTCAGAGGTTTACCTTTTATTTTATGCGCTCAACATCTATTGTCAGCTATGGGTCTTTTATATCCTCTTAACTATTTAATAAGATGGGTATTTGTCTAAAATATCACTCGCGTGCGTTTTATGATTAGTTTATATTCGGAAATTTGTTACGAGTCACTGGCGGTCTTGCTAAATACGGCAATCACATGGTCTAACCGTTTAGTTCATGGTATGTAGTCAGTCCAGGCTGCCACTAGCTCTGTGTGTGTAAATCGTAGCCTTATCACGCGTACATAATGAGAACATTATTTTTTCTGTTCACCAATACAGAAAGGTGAAATATGCTGTTCAAAGCAAGGAACAATTTGATTGAATTCAGATTGCATCTTGAGTGGGAACAGCTCGTTTATACATCTCCGTACTATAATGATGTATGGGTATACAACACCAATATTGTCTTATTTACTATTTGCACTGCATTGTACTAATATAGAAGGGCAGACCGGCATTGGGATGTATAGGCCATGCACGCGTATTTTCCACAGGGCCTACGATGGGATTTATTCAAATAAAATGGAACTGCTGAAGTAAAGCAAAATATAATTGCAAAAGAAAAATCAGAAGATCATAATGTACATGAATTGACCTTTTTTATATAAACGTATGAAAAGTCTTTAATATGACATAAACATAATGAGACATAATCAGAACCGGTTCACAATTTCGACCGTAGTAACCTAGATGCGCTCGAGATAGGAGGCAATAAACAATTTGAACAGACCCGTCACTTATTGTGTAGGACAAATATAATAAATAACCATAAATATGTATTGCATCACTCGGAGCACGCGGTGAACAGTCTTAAAGTTTTGCGACGTCGTAAATTTGTAAACCACGCCTCTTGTCTCAGAATGGCCAAAGGGAACTAACTCTTATCAATTATTAATATTAATTAGACAATAATAGGATAAAAAGATAAAGCGATAGCATACTACTATAATACATACAGAGATATATTTGTGTTTAATTATTAGCGGAAAATAAAGCAACGTGCTGTAGTATTCATGTGTATTTGTGATCATTTCGTTTAATTAATCATTAAAAATCCTTAGCAACGTGTTATTCAGATTGAAATAATTATACTGTATTGATATTACACAATTGTAATTATAAGGTAATGAGATTACCTTATAATTACAATTGAATTATTCAAACCACCCACGGTGGTACAAGAACATATTTCTGAAACATTGACGTGATCATACATAACAGTAGATTATTTGCTAAGCACAATATTAGTTTTTATTTCTGTCTGCGGTATTTCAAGTTTATTCGTCCGGTATTAATGACGTACTTTGTGTGTAGACGTTAGTGTAATGATTAGTGTAATTGTTAATTTAATTGTCTCCGTCAGTGGCAATAACTTACGTACGTTCAATGTCCCGAGTTATTTACATGTATTTTGTTTTCTGATAAAGATGCCCAATACATTTCACTGTCTAGGAATCAAAGAAAGTGCAATGATGTATGTTTTCAACGTCATTAAAATCTGACAATCAGTGGTCGATTGTTTGGAAACAACCATAATGATTTGATGACTAATTACTTAGAAAATGGTCGTCCTGTTTCATTAGTAATAATTGCTCCGCTAATTAAACAATAAAGGTTGCAATAATGGTTTGAGAGAAATCGTAGAATAGTTTATTTGGATTTAAATTAAAAATATAATTGAAAGACGTACAGAGGTATATTTAATAGCTTGTTCTTATGATGTATCGTCGAATAATGTCAATTCAGTATAGCAGATGATACAATTTAAACGAGATTAATTAATAACAACCACATACCGAACTCCAATTTACGTTACAAATATGTATATATTTATATTTTAATCGCATATAACTATCTGATACGCGCGTGGTCCCGTTATGCTGGTATTGTCAGTTGTTGTTGGTTACTATACGGCATGAACTTCCGATAAAATACTACTGACCGTCCACGCTGAGAATATTAACGTTTCACGGTGAGATTTATGTTCGTTTCATGCCTGGATATTCTGAACATATTAAAACATATTTGTAAACTCGTAAGGTACATTAATGTCCTCTGCTACCACAGAAAACAACGTCGTATATGTCACACTATAATACACGGCCTGGGAATTATCCCGACATATAAACAGCGCATTAATTGATTTTAAAGTAGCCGTTTTCGTTACCTTTACAGTGGCATATACGAGAAGTATATTTCCCCGTGATGATGGTGGTAAATATAAAATAACAATGAAATGGGATGATATGGCGATAAATGATATGTAATCGACATGTGTTGGCTGTCAATCATTTCCATCACGTGATTCCTGTAAGAGTTTAAAGAAAGATGCATCATGCCCCGGGGAATACATTTCAGTACAAATTAATACCTAGTTGGATCCTCTTTATAGGTAGTTTATTGCCACTGTCTTTGATATAACCTTTACCGGTCATTAGTAAAGCAAAGGCGAATTAGACCTTAATGCATTGTTTTGGCTCGTAGGTATTATAGCGCTAGGACGGATAGCCGTGTTGGTCGAGCGAGAAACATCCGCAATTACAAGTTGTACCCGAATGGCGTCGGTGGTTACAATCCACGGGTAAAAGATTTACAAATGACGTTCCGATTATATAGAGGTTGCTGGTAGCTTGAAATAGTGATACGTGTAATTTTCAGATATGTGGATAAAGTTGCGCAAATGATTATACTTAAAACCTTAAAATAGTCTGTCATTTTCTACCCGATGACATAGTGTTTATGTGGAATTCGATAGTCTTTGTAAGAAGAGTTTTTTGTTCAAAATTACAGTGTTGTCCTATCGCATACCAAGGTGCAGAATGTAATTATATGATACAAATTTGAACAGTCCTTTCATTTTATAATTTGGAATAAATAACTTAAATTACAAACAAACAAAAAATGACCTGGTAAATATGCGTATAATATATTTGGTAAGAATATAGTCTGCACTTTTTTAGGGAAATATAAATCTTATAAAATATATTAGAATTAATCCTTAGCTTAATAACAATTAATGCATTATATTATATGCTATTGTATCTTGTATATTCAGCTATCTAAGTGTTAATATATTGCTGCTCTACCACTCATTTTTCGGAAGAAAATATTACATTCTTATGATTTTAAAGTGACTATAATAACATAAAACCTATGAAATTGAGACAAAATATCAAAATATTCACAAGTGAGTATGCTTTCCAGTACCTTCAGTTGTGTAGATTGTACACCATATCCCCTCTAATAATCTAAGAAAAAATATAAGTATTTGAATATTGTTAATAATATTAATCTAAATTCGATTAAATATGAGAATAAATGAAAGACATTATCTGAAATCATACTTCTGTGTATGTAAAAAGCTGGCTTCAAAACGCTGAAGAGCGTACAAAGGGCGATAAGTCTTGCATTGTATATGCTTACCACACACATAGTTCTACACGCGAATTTTCCCCTGTATCAACATTGGTCTTTCAATACAACAGTCATTAGCGAGTAAAGATATACCAGATTTCGTTTCTCCATGACCCGTGCAGGATTTTGATGTCGACAAGTCTTTGTGCCCGCTTCTGTGATTTAGTGTGAGGAATGTCAAAGGAAACTATCATAGTCTTGCCATCGTGCTTGAATCTTATCAAAACAAATCCAAGATATTTTGTTATAAAATACAATGTCAATCGACTATCTTTGCAAATAATTAACGTAAATTGTCTTAGGATTTGTTTTAGTTTTATGTATTTATCTATGATCTCTGCAATGGCCAATGCACTCAGAATCCGATAGTGCACGAGTCTTTCCTATAAATAGTTTGTATAACTATTCGATATTAAAGAAAATGCCCTATATGAAATATGGTTTGCATATGATACAAATACAGTCGATGAATACACAGTATTTAGTCATTGAGATAGATCATACTGATATGAGATGATGGAGATATATCTTGATACAAAGCAAAATAAAAATCATTATCTAACTTGACAACTCATTTATGAAATTGTACTTACCAGCTGTGAAATATACCTCATGATGTACTGTATATATGGAATGTAAATCCAATTATGTTCATCAGTCAAGATTTTGGTATAAAACTTAGTGTATGGCCCAAGGATGAGCTCCGAGCGAAGTGCGTAACTCTAAGCTTTGCTTGGGCCATAAATGTGGTGAAATGGGTTCGAGTCTTATGGCGGTTTTCTTTGATCTTAGGCGACCGTCGCGAGAGAATGGTGCTTCAATGTTTCGCTTATGCGCATCGCGAACTGATTTGCTAGCTTATATTGGCGTCGTTTCTCATTCGCTGTAACATCGACTGACTTCAACCAAGAAGACTATGTCTTATCATTAAGGTGGAATTCCTTGCTACACTTCAAGACCAAAATCTCTAATGTTCCGCCCAATTTTGACTGAAATTGGTATTCTTTATTTGGCAGGTGTTTCCTGTGTCAAGGAGAGAAGAAAAAAAGTTCAGAGTGAAGCTAAAGGCTATTCCAATTTTAATGTGTCCATTTGAACTCTCATACGCACAAGACTCGGTTTGTCTTTAAAGACCATGTTCTCTCTTTGAAAATGGGAGAAATAATTCGCACTAAAATAATAAAAGTTCCTGTGGTTCTCTCAAAGACGAAATAAACACACTAACTTTGTTTTGCAATTGGGACGAAGGGAATTTAATTGTCTTTTGCCATTACTCCATCTAATATCATGGCCACTTTAATGTCTTCATTCTCATTAAATCAATTTTTTTCCAAAGAAACTGGACGTTTCTCATTGGGGATCGTTTCCAATTTTATGTATAAGTGGAATCAACTTTACTGCACAAACGGATCATTGTTCAATTTTAGTTAATAGATTCTCGAGAACATGAGTATGATATGCCATTAATTCTAAAGTTACAATACATTTGCAATTGCTTCAAGAGCACTGTGAAAATATTGGCGCGAACTCTATAGAGTATCAACTGGTAACTGTCGCTTGTGATTCGATATCAAGTTATATATAGGACAAGAAAATAGTAATTTTGTAATACATTTTAATGTATTAAAATCGAATTATTTGCATATATTACACTGGCGTGAACAATATATTTTAACGTATATGCAAATGTAACACAAACTATAAAGAAGGGTGGAATTAGAGTTGCAGTTCTTGACAAAAAACAGACAGTTTGATCAGTGTGACCCACGTGTATACATTGTCTGTAAATGCAATGTTCGACCTTCAGGAGCTTGAATACAGGAAAGAAGTCCCTCTAAATTCTATTGTCAGACTTGTCAATTTCAATCGATGTCAAACTTGCTTAATGCACCAAATATTCCCTTTCATTATTTCATCGTAAACGTCCTACTTGCTTTTCATTCCTATTGTCTTTGGAGGTAGTTTGACTGTTTTAAAGTTTGCCATTCGGTTCAGGAAAGAGTATAAAACAGAGCAAATTAAAGGAACTATTTGAAATATGAGAAACCTAATATCGATTCTATGTGACCCAATGTCTCTATTTTTGTCAAATTCAAAGGAATTGAAACCAATTTCTCAGAAAAATTCATCTCCGTATTTTTTTATGGGACCCTCACATCGTAAACATTTCCCCCAATGTCTTTTGCTTAACATTTTCAGTTAAATGACGCTCTTCGAAATGTAAATTTATTAAGTCACTCAAGTAAAAGGTAAAATCCCCTAAATGGCTATAATTTCAGGTTTGGACAGCCATAGACGGGGATAGATAATAACCTATATATTTGCAAGAAGGACGTCGTTATCTGTTCCTAGTCTTCAATCACTCGGCTTTTAATAATAGATGCTATCAACATGCATGCTCTTAACATATCAATAGCATAGCTAGTTCTGCAAAACTCTCTGTGCATGGCTTATCCATTAGGATAGTCTATAGATGCTCTTAAAGAGCTAGGAACCTAGAGTGAACGAAAACATCAAGAGGTGTTCAACTACTAGTAAGTCATCGATATTCAATTGTAGCAACAGTTTGTGGGGGGCATATACTATAGTTTATTTACCTGCGAGGGGAACGTATTAACTCCCTACATACTGGAGACATCCAGGGATGCCCTAAAGAACACTGTGTATGCCTAATCTAACAGGGAGAGCGTTAACTATTTATTAATAATGTAAAAACTGCGAAAATTACTCTATCGATGTTCTTGTCGTGTCCGTAATGTTACTATATTTTTCAAAATTTATATTGGTCTATAGACTATGGTCAAACATTAGAAAGAATTAACAGTTCGCAACGAGTGTGAACGTCTGTCACGTTGTCCTAGTAGTGTTCTACATAAATATATTCAGAGAGTTCATGCGAGGTTCATTTTCTTTCGATAGAGGTCGCCAATATCAAATCAGGATGAGGAAAAAATATGGTCATACATTAGTAAATACGAATAGTTTTCTTCTTAAAAATTACGATTTTCGTCATGCATATCAATTACGAATACTAGTATATAGTAGTAGTAGAAGTAGTAATATTAGTAGTAGTAGTAGTAGTAGTAGCAGTAGTAGTAGTAGAATAAGTAATAGCAGCAGCAACAGTACTACGAATACTACCACTACTACTAGAGTAGTAGTAGTAGTAATACTACTAATAATAAAAATAATAGTCAACGCAAGTATTACTAAGGATATTGGCTTGCAAACAATAATGTTTCTTTCATTAATAGCATATATACTCTTGACATGCACATGCTTACTTATCATAACCATAGCAAGTTTATCCTTTTTTTTCAATCTGAACTTACGCGGTTGATTTAAGCGTCACGGGTTTTTTTTTAACAGTACTTCCTTCACTGGCCATGTACTGATGGACATATTCACTTTACTTAAGACCAAATATTGTCTGTATTTAATGCCGGTCATACTATTGACCAACGCCACTATGGTCTGTCTATCGTGATAAGGCATACAACCCTATTTCCACGTATGCCAATTTCAGCCGGTATCATAACATGTTGGTCCAGAACAGGAACTAAAGTTGCACATTTTTACGACCGTCCAGTGTCCAGGCTAATTCGGACATTCCATCTAGGCAGGCTGGCGAGTGATATACGAGCAAATCTGCCCTCTGCAGACTGCAATCAGCCCCGCTAGCTTGGTTGGGCGGATGATAGAGATCTTTATGAACATACATAGCGGTCTTCTGTGGAAAAATACCCTCCATGACGAAAGAATGGAAGTCACCACCACCGAGACTAAACACAACGATCGTTCATTCTGCCCTTGTTATCACTATAATTTAACCCAGACAAATGGGGTTTTCTTTCTTTGAAAATATTGAGAATTGAAAAATATTTAAATATGATATCTTAAGCTAGTATACATATATCATTGTCGATAGTATACTAGTGAGGGTGCATGCGCAAATGTGTGGCTCAAATACAATATATAAAATGCTTGTGATAGTACAACACAAATCGCCCAGGTTGTAAAGAGCGTGCTCTTTGAATTAGCAGTGTATGCATATCAAATTATGTTGTAAGATGTTTTGAAACGCAGTGCTATAAAACAGTTAATGTATATGCTCCGAAATAAGCATGCATAAGTCATGCTAAATTTGTGCTTATGATCAACGAATAAAAAGTGCAGGTTGTAGTTGTTTCATTTCAATTTCATGGTATATACTGCAAAGTGTAATCACTTGGACCATATTATGGAAACTAACTCGACTGACATGAAAGGTTTTCAAAATGTGTTGATGAGCATTAATAGCTGCATATACTAGACAGGGTTATATGCACATCAATTAAGGGTCATTTGCTCCCTCAACGAAATCACAATGTGAGGTTTAGTTCTTAGTCAGACGAAACATAATTTACCATCCTTATCACGTGGTGCCTTTATGGCTTAAGTGTCGTGCTAAAACACGAGCAATTATTTCCGGAACACTGGTTATTTCTGAGTATCAGGTATACCAACAGGCCCGACATCAACGTGAATCCTATACTAAAATACCCTGATAAATTGATAGTAAGTTGCGTTTCATAGTTATAGGGCATCGTTTGAGACAGATAAAACGGCTATGAGCCATGGTATAAACTGGCCATTGCACGAGATTCATTGTGTCGAATATGAGAATTTTATTGTCTTACAACGCTTGTGAAAAATACTTTGAGATACATGAAAACTGCTAGTGTATATATTATGGCCAAACCAGGGTTTAAACGTAGCCCCATATAATCGCAAGTAACCCAGCAAGTCTCTTCATAGTTCGTATGTCCTGTGAATATACAAGACCTTAAGTTATAGCTGTGTAGCAGAGGAATCACAATCATCTCAAACATATGGTTAACATTGCAGAAAATACTTGGGATACATTTTGGAATTCCAAACCACGCTCTGTGTTTATTTGGATACTACCATTTATGACAGACAGGCTTCTGGGGCTGTTTTTATTTGTCTGGTCAGTCGGGGAGAGAACGCGTCGATTCTCATTGAGGATTGATTTAAGGTAAGACCAACCACGTGATGTGAACAGCAACGCATTTTAGTATGGCAATGTATGGTATAAATGTACATGCTTCATTTTATATTTTAGTTTTCTGTTTGTATTTATTCAGGGTACTTTCTTTTGTAAAACTGATAGTATTACATGTATTGATACTACTAATATTCAGATTAATTAGTATTACTTACATTGGTATTGCATATGTTGATATGTTTTATGTTTGTATGACGTATGTTGCTTTTACTAATAGCGGTAATGCTTATATGTTTTATGATAATGTGTTAGCATTATTGTATGTATCATGTAAGATGGTATTATTTATGGAACACGTACTCATCGAATAAATTACATACGTATTTAAACATATTCTTGCCTGAACATGCTACCTATTTTGGGTCATTCAATCTCCAAATTTATTTTCCAATGTTTATTTTTTAACATAATATAAAAAAAAAATATTATGATATCGGTTTCATCCGTTGCTTATCGTGTGCCTTGGAAATGTGTATGCACTTATCTAAAAGGCCACTGATAATATGCACACATCAGGTAATTGAATTCAAGAGGTATAAACTGGCTTGTGTATCCAGTAACAGAAAACAACATAACTCAGCATCGAGGATCCATGACTTAATAAATCACACTCATCTCATTATATAAAGCAGGGATCTACTTTTTCTTCAACTTGATTCAGACCACCATCAGATTGTTTCTATTCATCCGTCCTTACGTTACTCGGGTGTTTTGTATCTCTTTTCTTGTTTAATGAAACGCTCTCCGCCCCTCCAACTTGTACACAATAGTCACTCGTGGCGGCCAATCTGTGCGAAATCGTGCTCCAGTCGGCCAATGCCAATGACTTTCTCATTAGTTCAATGGAGATGCAATTGATGTTATATTTATCCAGGGTCATTTACCAGAGCAATTGTACTTTTGTCCATTAGCTCCGGCGACTTGAACCACTAGGGTGGAAACGTGCCTCGTGGGGAAAATTGCTCCCCTCTAATGTGGTCAGTTTAGGGTCCTCAGGTGCGGTCAGACAATGGTCAAGATATAGGCCATAAAATAATTTTCTAAAGATGTTTATGCTACCTATTAGACGCCGCCTAATAATTAAGGTAACTGTGAGGTATCTATATCTCAATTAAGGCCGAACATTGAGAAGTATAGGTCATTTATTAGACAACATTGCTGTACTCGGACTGTGCGTGAAGTTTACAGATTACGTAATGGATATGACATTTGTTGTTGGCCGTACCTTTGATCTCTCAAGACATAAACATTTCACCTGTCCCGTAGGGTTTAAATTGGAGGGGTCGAAGAGACATATGGTTGGATAACTATTGCCTTGTACGAAAAGGGCAGTGTACTCAGAAATACTTTATTAGTGGTTTGACTTTGCTTAGGTTGATTTCGAAATGTTCAAACGTTTCGAACCGCTACGTAGATATCAATCAGGTATATTGATGGATACCATGATGAAGAAAAGTATATGGCTGATACAATTATTACGGAAAACTAAATTTAGTTAATAGCTTAGGCGTTAAACTGAGATGTTATATGATTAATATAATTAGTATGAATAATGTTTTTCATTGATATGTTTTTCTATAATGCATAATTAGCTATTCAACTAATCTGTGTTTGAAGCATGCACACAATGATGCTAATTAGGATGTTTTTATCGGAAACATATCAACACACTTATGAAAGGTGGAGTTGAACGATGCAAATGCACTTGTCGTGTACATGGTCTTAGTGTTTCGGACCTTGGTGACTAATGGCCTGTGTCCAACATAGTTAGTCTCCGTACAGCCATAGCTGGTGCTATATTGCATGTCCAGTGGCGGGTTATCGGCCAGCTTCATCACGCCAGGGTCATTCGGACACGCATCATGCTCAATGAAGCACACGACTGACCGTTGGGTAGGTAGATATATACAATAAACGACAAGCAGATCAAAGAATCGGATCGGCAAGGTGGCAAGTTAGGTCGGACCAGCACCGAATGACCTATAACATTAACAAATTGTCCTTTTTAAAATCTGTTTGAGGTTGGAACATTTAAGACTAAATGCATTTGAATGAAAGATCTTGCTCGTCTTGCTATAGAAACTAGGAAATATGGGTATGGCTAAATGAGTAGAGATGAATGGGTAATTTTAAAAGGCTATGGTTTATGCATTGGGATTGTGAACGTTTGAGCTTTTCTTTTGAAACCGACTTTGAATGACTCCCAAAGTGGGCAGAAGATCCTACTATTGGTCGTGATTAACTCTCCAAGTCCAGCATTTCTATGCAGAGGACGGATCTTTTATGTTACTGCGAGTCGTACCGTGAAACGCAGGGTGGAGATCTGTGCCAGGCAAAAGAGGAGAAAACACCGTGTAGAGCTGGGCCCCCTCCACCGCCATAGAATATCGCCACAGGACGGCTCTATCGCCATACAATAAGTCGAGAAGCCTTTCTGTATCGATATTCTACGGTGTGAATCTATTGAAAGGGTTCTTTATAGGTAAATGTTGCTCTACCCAGACATCAAAGCGAACTGCTCTGGCTCGTGAACAGTCAAATGAATGCGCTGGATACAGACGCGTTTGTTGATATTTGTTCCGCTTAAGAAGATCAAAGATATTAAATATTCTGTTAATGTTACCAAACCATGAATCTCAGCCTTATTGTGAAGCGTCGCAAATCGCTATGAATACGCGACAACTGTACATTTCATGTTTGAGTGACAAGTACATATTTAGGATGGACTTAGCGCTGACGTTTATAGACATACAATATCGGAGACGGTTAAGGCGTTAAGACACCTACACGTATACATACCTATTCCCACGAACCTTGCAGATGTACATAGTTCATATCTAGAACCTATCATACGTATTTTACATTTTTAAGCTAGTAATACAATTGGTCACATTCATGTACATGTATTTGCATAATTCTGCATGGTAGACGTGCTGGGGTATAACACGTTGTATCCGATACTACAACACGTCGGGAAACTCGACAATGCAGTTTGATCTATGCAGTGTACCTCGGTGAGGTTTGAAACTTGACATGAGTGTTTTGTGACAACACTATCACTACCACCATCTATCTGTAATGCTTTGTCTCTGATTTCAACAAGGGGAATCCAATTTTCACCCTTTACAGTTGAACGCCTACAAACAGACAGAATCAGACCCAACACTATAACTTACAACCGCGTGATCTTGTTTACGTGAGGTTTGTATTTGGGGTTTCGTACGTGTTTGTTCCAAATTCAGCGTTTTTCCATTTTAAAAAAGCCGCTATTTGTTTTTTTTTAATAAGGAAACCAGGAAAATATATTTTTCATTGTGATCTCAAATTTTGTCTTAACATATCCAACCCAGCATATTCGGTTTTACTCAGACCATAAACTATTTTGTAACAAAAGACTTGCTGTCCTAACGACGGTGTCATTTTACACGTCAATACTAACAGGGTGGATCGGTTATCAAGCCGGGTGTCCTCTCTACCCCGCCCTTCCCTCTATTTCGTTGAGGATGAGTATGTCTAAAGTATTTATGTTGAACGATGCATCTGATATGGATATTATATATCTCATGATTGTTGCTTTGGTTTGGATTCTCAGTTGACAGTATGGTATTACATTGACATAGTATACCTTATCAATACAGATACCGGTAGGCATATACCATGCTTCTTTCTTGGATACTATCAGTAGGCGATACTAATGCATATATACTAGTAGTTCATTGTACATGTATTGGCGTGCTAGCGAATGTAAGACGAACAATGATTATAATAATTAATTACAATTCATGGCACCAATCATTGCCATTTTTCTTTTACTATGCGGTTGTATTATTGCCTTTGCTATGGTTCTTGATTAATGCCATCCCTTGAATGTTGCCAAGGTATCGTGTTCCGCTTGGACACCGGTGCCTTTCAATATTGATACAATAGATAAATATCAAATTAATTATAGAATTGGTATAACAATCATAATCGTCAATGTCTGAGAGGGTTTATTTCGAAACAATAGTTTCGAGGTGAGCAGCACGTAAATATATGTATCCAACCATCCATATTTCATAAACGACAGTATTTATGAATTCATTATATTCTGAAACAATATACCCGATTTTAAGTGCTGATTTGATCAGTTTAAAGGTAGAAATATAATTAGATTACTCACCCAACGGGATAGCGTATCACGTGACGCTATTTGATGTTCGGACTATGGTTCCAACTTTGGTCTCCGGATCCTATAACGAAATATGTCAGGTTAATTCTTACTAGAACAAATACGTTGTTTCATAGACCTATCTAATGAACTCCATGTTTGATCCACATTATTAATTATTCATTGTGATATATACGTAATAATCATAATGTCATGCATAGGCAGATTATTGTTCTATGCTGATAATCATCAGGTCATAACAGGCAAGACATTTGTTATCAATTAGTCTCGTCACGTATGGGTGAAAGATTCACGCTGTGTCACGTAAAACAATAATTCACTCACTCACTTATCATGAAAGTCGGAAGCCTTTTTATGACGAAGCTGAATGCTAATATTATAAATATACAAGTAACATTCTAATATAATGGTCTTGTTTTTGCGCTATGCTAATAGTTTGTGGTTGTTTTATAGTACATGTTAAACTGTTATGTATTTGTATTTATCTTTGGATAACTTTAAAATTAATGTTTTGTTTGAAGATACAACAATAAACAACATGCATTTTAGTAGTATGTCACATTACTGTTTCTACGAATCGAATTATACTTGTTCTACTTTCCGCGATTTTATGTTGTGTAATATTCTTTTTTTTAAATATCAGCTATCTGGGCACTGATTACATATGTAATGTCAAATGCATGTATAGGTAAATCAAAACAATTATTAACACGACACAATGCAGTAGGATGGAGTAGGCCATGCATATAATATACTATTTATCCGATCACATCATGATCAGTATCTTGATAGCATTGTATAGCAATATGCCCAGCAAGCTGTTCACCAAAAGAACACTGCTAGCAAGCCTCAAGGCAGGTATTATAGTGTCGTCCAGTCATTAATGTTCAAATCCGAAGCTGCACTAGTCAGAATGTAGTTATCTCCCTTACGTCTACTCTTCGGTGGGCTTTACAGACATGCGCATCTGTTACAAACCTCCGTCACGTGACACAGTTTCCATGCGATTGCATAAACCTTATAACTATTAACCTCGGTTCGCTAGGTGAGGTAATTGGGACTCTGATAATAAATCCATTGAATCATACAGAAAGATTTCTACTTCTACATTGTCCATAGTCAGATGTACACAAAAGCTGATTTGCAATTGCATTCCACTTCAACACTGAACGAATCCCACAGCTAACTTACAAAACGCCATTACAAGTGTTCATGTTTGTCTGCAAATACAATATTGACAACCAATACTAGAGTTGAGTGTCGCAGTAAGATTAAATACATTTAATTCTGAAGCTTGTTTGTCTTCCAACATCATGGTACATAGATTATTCCTTTTGGTAGTGAGCATAGATAAATACATGTATGACCTTTATAAGAACATACATTTTAATTTATTTTAAAAGTACTTGTTATCAAAATTGACACGGTAATGTTGCATGCATTTAGTAATAACACCAATGTGTCATTTTGCATAACTGTTACTGTATGTGTTTGTCTGCTGTCACTAATAAAACAACCTTTTCCAATATCTCCTGTATATGTATCGGTATGTTTCAATGTGTAAATTATTGATATGTGAAGTTACTATGTTATTAACACGCCTAAATATTGTATTTTGTGAACAAGTTTCAATTGCATTATGGAATTATAAGCATACTAACATATACCATTTTGAACATTGATCCTGCTGCTATTACACAATTGAGTACTAAGTTATGTTATTGAGACTAATCCTGCTTATCGATTACTCGATTACCTGGCGATGTTCGTGTCTTTTTTTATCATGCAAAACCTTTGTTACATTCCTTGAGTTGATATAGCTTAAAATGTATAAAATGAAATATTATAGTAAAATAAGTTTTATAATTAATAATAGTAAAGTTGCTGCTGAAACAGATGTATGTAGTTTGTAGAGCATGCAAATAGACGTCAATTGGTAATATCGTTATTGTTAGCTTTTACTGAAAATAGATAATTGCTAAATTAAGTTCCATTGATTTATTTTCTTCTTGCACATATGCTTGTATCATGCCATAAACATGTACGGTAGGTATTATTTGAAAATTAAGGTTCGAAATATACGTGTTCACGGGGTTTTATATGAAATCATCAGCGGTGTCCTGGTAGCGATAATCAAGTCATCAATGTAATGTGATGTTATTAGATTATCGTATATCTATTCCTAATGTACAATATAATTTCTAGGGTGTGAATCCTGGTTAGCAACTTCCATAGTAAATCTCCATTTGAAATCCATAAGAAAGAAAATTAGATTAGCCAGTGACATTTCAGTCGTCCGCCTCTTTGGTCGCTAAAGGCTCCGAGAGGCTTCCGTATCAAATGTCATTATTAATCTAAACAATGAAAATATCAGCTACGTCAGACAGAAGATAACTGGAAATACAGCCAGAAATTTTGGGGAAATCAGTCAAGCAGGCTAATGAAGGGGGGTTAAGTATTTCTAATAAAAAAGAACGACTGGTTTTATCTTTTCGCTACTTCGCCTGATTCGTGGCTTTAATTCATTTCATCTCTGCAGATGCGTCTCCTGAACGCTTCCAAGACAGCTTCATATCATTTCTGCCTTCTAATTGGCCAACGACGAAGGACTATCTCGTATCATCATGCATGTGCTCTGACTTAATTAAATGTACGAAGTTTGGCTCAGTAAAGCGCAATCATTAACGTTATGCATTCTGATGTTCTACTCGTATTTTGCCAGAATACGATGTCATTGCATTTGTTTAAAGGTAGTCTCAAATAGGTATATTGTTTATTATATCATAATTATTTCTTTAGAACGGAATGTTTGTTGATGGCGTTATATCGAGGCAATAACTTCCTCATGGATTATCTATGCTTTGGAGTCTGTCATTGACCATAATGGATGTGAACAGAAGTGAAATATAGAAAACGATGGATGAGTGGTTGGAAGGCGATATAAAGGCCAGTGAATCGCGGGTGATTCCAGTACCAAGGCAATGAGAAATCGACAACCGAAATCAACAACAGATATACGAGGGCATTCCCTTCTCGTGTCCAGTGTATTAATTAGGAATTGTAATTTGCACAAGAATACGGGATTACTGTTAAATGTGAACGGGGGCAATGTCAATGTGATTGTATGGAGATTGAACCCCAATAGCGGGTGACGTCTGGGTGATGAAGAAAGAATAAATCATTGAGGAATTGCAAAGTGTCCTAGCTCTAACTGTTAAGATTACTGAAGAAGTGCGGGACATTTAATGCGAAGGTAAATATCACTGTTGATGTTTGTCTTAACCTACACCACTGTTTCATAACCATAACCTCATTATGATACATGGACATAAGTTCACGCGTGTGTTTGTGTGTGTTCTAAGTAATGGCGTAGTGTAACCTCGGGGTATACCAAAATATCGCCATTGAGATAACAGTAGCAGATAACCTGTTCATATGTTGCCATGAAGGTCGTTACACATGAGACACCACAAGCCATGCCGTGTAGGTGGTAGACATTGTTAAGGATGCACTCTAATAAATCATCAGTATTATAATACACTGTGTGTTGAATTTACCAATATGTCAATGTGTGAATGACCCATCGCCATACCTCATATTATGTGTCTATCATAGGAGAAGATCACAAAATGATGAAGTTTGTGAATTTTAACCAAAAGCCTTTCAAGAAAATGTGTGAGGTAAAAAAATATGTTTTGAAAGCGATGGATAAAAAAATAAATATTTAAATACAATTTATCAAAGCATACACTCTATTAACTCAAAAAGAATTTGCTTTTAGAATATGAAATACATAAAATATTTGCAATGCATTTTATACTTGTGACAGAAATAGTTGCCCAATTTAGGAAATCGTCAAATGTTATTATAAAGGACATTGTTAGAAAGACTTGAAGGTAAAGCTATCATGTTGCTAAATTATATATATTTCGGAAAAAACTATTCCAATGTAATAAACTTCACGTATTGTTAGTGCCAAACAACTATATCAGTAAGAATATATGTCTATCAACTCAATAAAGATCAACCCAAATAATCACACACAAATCCATGTTCAAACTTATTCAGAACCCATAACTGAATGAAATGTCGCTATTTCAAACGTATCCTTTATCCATATACAAGATAAAGGGATTTTTCTGACAGTGTACGAACTACTTGTTTAAGTATATAAATATAGTACATATTTATAGATGCACCAATTTCTGTAATTGTATAATCATACATATTTTGGGGATGTATTAAAATAAATATTGAATAAATATATGTCCCTTACGGTTTTGTGATATTACAACCTTAAAATAATTATATTAATTAAAATATGATATGCTCCTCATGTGCTATGTTAAGTCAATTTGTCACAATTACTCTAGTATGAAAGATGCATTAAAATGACATGATATGAATTAAACCAAAAATTAACCAATGTTCTGACATTTATGTAATTCCCGGAAAATAAGTTGTAGTTAATAAATAAATATTGAATGTTTATTATCGAATGTGTTTAAATAGTGATAGCGCATATATTATTTTACATATCATGTAAAATATAAATAATATGTTTTCAACAGTTTTCATTAATAATTTAAACACATACAAGCCATTGCTAATAATATGGTTAATAGTGTACACTGTATTATCAAAATATATAAACGTTCAAACAATATTAAAAACTGTTAACATTCAATAAATGTTTTTTTTACATTACACTAATATTGTAAAATGATAATCATTGGGTAATGTCTAAATAACAACCATGCTGACGATCACATGATCATATACAGAGTGAAGGAATTGCGATAGGCCACGAGAGTTTAAAATCAGTAGGTAATAGACGCATGTATTAATGTTTAGATATCAGTGGGCTATGAAATTTCCATAACCCTGTGCTTTATGTCCCACATGGTTTTGCTGGGTGTGCAAATAAAACCAGATAATGGTTAAGTTACGACTAATTACAAAGACAATATAAAACCAACATTATGGCTTTTGGAATCAGTACTATAACACTTCTAGATACTAATAAAACAGTAATCAGGAATTATACCAAAATTAAAATTATCGTGAGTGGGATGTTAAAAATTATTAACTACTGTGTGAATATAAAAGTTGGCGGAAGGATCGCATGAAAGTGGACTATAACCCAAGTGTACGGTTACTCGGGGTGCAATGAAATTCCTTAGAGCGGGACGTATGGTCTCCAAATTGTCGAAAAGCGTACATAAAACCACACATAAAACCTTCCATAAATGGAGAGCCGGGGATTATGAATGTCAAAAATCGAATCATAACATTGAAACCAGGATTGACCTGATCGGCGTTAAAACAAAACCCAGCGTTTAAACGTCACATTATTGGCGAAATATCCCCACTTACCTATATAGCAGAAAGTATAAACTGAATCCTCAAGGCAGTGTTAGAAATGTCGTAGTGAAGGTTGTCCCTCTTCTCTCCCTTACAAGATCAAACGGTCTAAGCGAGCACTTAGCCCATGCGTAGGATAGCAAGGAAAGCCGAACGTAGGTCACAGGAGGTGTGGCAAACACAGCCGGCACGCCCCCTGAGCTCTTGAGATAATAAAATCAACAAAATGGCTTCTTCGGGGGCGTCCTGTAGCTTTTGCAACGTCGTTTTGAATGAGAATGAAGAACAGTGGGGGATAGACGGAATGTAAGAATTATGAAGGAGGGAGACTTCCAACGTTGAAAACCACTGGCCAGCGGAACTATAGGGCAGTTGATTTATGACATTTTGTGATTCTAACCATCGCGAAACAACGTCGGAAACGGATATACAAGCATCCACGATGTGCGATACTTAGAAACAAGGAGATGTATATCTGCATGAAAACTACCATTATCTTGCCATATTTATATGGAACTGGTTCCAAACGTTCCTGGTTGAAATTATATAAGAAAACACCGTGCAAATACGGCAGGAGAGGCTCTCTTCGGTGTAAAATTGATCCTTAAATCTTCCGACAAAATACCACGCGTGTTGCTGGGCCCGTATTCTCTTGTTTCTTATTTAGAATGCTATTTAACTCCATGGTTTCTGTATCCGATTTCCGAGCAAACCTAGCTGTACAAAACACACACCCCGACCGAAATGATAGAGTGTCACTAGTCCGACCTAGCTTGCGGAACTAAAGACAGGGTTTGGGGCAGTTCTTGTCTTTATTTCACTTCCCGGACAGAAAGCAGACATGTGCTGGGAATTATCTTTCTTTCTATTAAAAGTGAGAGAATACTATTGAGCTGTTCGCATCAGGTATGTGTCTTCCGGGGTAAGTAGTCAACAAATATGGGAGTCGCAAAGAAATTGATTATGATTTAACATTACGGAAAACTTTGAAAAAGTAAACATCTATTCCACCTGTTCAAACTTGAATAAATGCTGCATTGAAAGCACCTGTGTAGTTCTTTCTTTTTAACTGTAGTTACGTACATGTTAATTCTTAATTTCGATAGTATTTTGTTAATGTGATGCCATTGCCCAATACCTATTTTGAGCCCTATAATAATAAGTAATACATGTATCGTAACACTGTAAATACGATATGTATGTTGATATGGTACTGCTCGTTCCAACAATGTTTGGTGGGTCTTTGATAACCATGTAATTACTTGTAAACAAGGTCCATATTATGTTTATACTGTAGTTTCAAAGGCTGTTCGACACTTTAATATTTGAAAATATGTATATTTTACTGATCCTATTTATTACAGAGATCCTCTGACTTACGACTTGGTACACACATAAATGTATTACATTATTCTGTATTTTAAAATATTAAAATAAATTACCATAATGTTTGATATTTTTAATTGCTCTATTCAATTAATTTATAATTTATTTGTTCTTACCCGTATGCCTAAACGGAAAGATAAGAAATTATCACGTGTTAATTTATTTTGCGGAATATGTTGTTAACATTATTAGAGGTTGTGTGTCTGTATAAATACTCAAATTCATGAAAAACTTTATGAAGATTTCTAACATATATCATATATTGTGAAATGATAATATAATCATTGAGTATGTTATTATAATCCTTGACTAAGTCCAAATTGATAATTATGTTACAAAAAGACATATTTTAAAATAAATTTATTTCATGGCAGGGGACACATTGACGTATGCTAGCAATGTTGCATTCCTAACATAATAACTAAGGTAATTTAATAAAATTCCAACAACATGTAATTAAAGTAATATATTCCTTTTTAGCTGGTTTTAATATATTACCAAACACCTATAACATCAATCGTTCCATATGCTTACACGTCTTGCATGTTTCATGAATCAATCAGAGTAACAATATAATGTAAAGGGATATTGATTTCACGTTAGTTCTATTGCTAAAATAATCCCATAAAAGCTTGTAATCTCAGGGATAAATCTGCAATTATAGAGACAAATATGTAAATATTTAATTAAGCGAGTACTGGTAATACATACGTTACTATTATTGTCATGTTGACACTAGACTATAACGAAGTAGTGAGAAGTACTTCGCATATTTAAAGTAAACGAATTAGCTTTCTTGTTAAAAAATAAATCAAACATAACTGTACACATATAATATTGTTTAATTGGATACATGTTTTCAGTATTCGATCCATACAAAACATACGGATGAAAGTCACCTTTACTTTCCTTATGTAAGTATTATGTTGTTGTGTAACATGTATGTTCATCTACTTGTATTCATCAGTTAATGGATATGATTATATCTATATTAACACTGTTATATAGGAATACGTGCGTATGTAAATGAAATATTGCACTTTCGCTTTCATCTCCTTAAGTAAGTAATTTTGCTGTCATCAGAATTCATAATTATATCACATTTCCTATTCTAATCTAATCATTTACCAACATTTTCCTATTATGTTTATTACCCGGTGTGTACACACATTTGTCTACGAGCGCTATAAAACATGAAATATATGGCTATTTTGTCAACGAAGATAATTACGTTTTCTGCAATGTGCGAGAAAATAAATGCTTAGGAAGAGGCGGACAAGGTATTAATTATGGACTTGTCAGTCAAGGCAAGTATTTGTGTGTAACTGAGTGAACAGCATTTAAGCTCAGCGTGCAGCATATATGCCTATTCTATCAATACTCTGTGTCCTGGGTTTCCTAACATTTTGATACATATAAATAGTTAACTGTTTAAAAACGACGTTAAATCGAATGGTTGAGCATTATAACGAATACGTGACTAGTATCCATTATTATATATCGAACCATTATGATATATCGAACCATTATTTTATTTTCTGCATAAGGAAAAGAAATATCAACCTCAATCGAACGTGACCTTGATCTTATTTAATAGCTATTAAATTCAAACAGGTCCATGAACGTAATTATTGGACGAAGTAAAATTCGCCAATTCTTTTCATTTTATTTTATTTCGGTCAATTAAACCAAAGGTATGACAGCATACTCATAAAATAAAAATTACACCGTATCCTGATAGCAACAACGAAATCAAATTACATGTACGATTTCAAACTTTCAATTTGTTGCTTCAGAATATGATTAATCTATAATTTTGAGTATTTACTCCAAAAGTTTGTGGTGAATTTTCAATAACTTTGGCCTCAACCTCCACATTCTCTCAGAGAGGCAGTGTAAGCCATTCATGTGAGGTTAATGTTGAACACATGCCTACTTACCAACAGATGGTCCTTAGATATTAAATGATTAACATAGGTGGGAATGTATCGATTAGAGATTATAGTCTATTCTCTATAAAGACGCTGGATGTGTGCATTCGCCAAGTGAATCGATATATTGTAATTTGTGCAATGTTTCAGGTGGGTCGTGTTGAGGTCATCTTTATGCATCATTGATCGAACTCTGGTAGTGTAAAATTAATACAATACGTTGGAATTCCAATACAACGAGGAAACCACTCTGCTTATTGTATTAGTCATAGATGCAGATGCGTTACGTAGGAGTGAAATGTACATTTTAATATATCAAACATTACCACCTGTTATTGTAAAAATTCGATACGTGAGACATGTAAGGTCATTGCATTATGTTGCTTGACACCTCTTGAAACAAAAATAAATCTTCCCCATTCCTGTTCTTACTATGTCTCTAATGTACTACGATCACGTAGACTGTAGCAATGATGGTGACGTGCAGACATCGTCTTACAAGATACTGTCACACTACAATCCTGGAGGTGTCATGTAGGTCAGTTGATTGACGCGTACCGGAAGTCGTGAATTGTATATGGATAATTCAGCGATAGCCGCTAATCAACAATAATATAATTATATACATTGACTTATAACCGGGGCAAAACCTGCACAGCAAGACTCGTTCTTCTTATTTTTTAATTCGTTGAAACGAAGAAACAATACCCTGATAGAGAAATAGAAAGGCACTCGAGCACTAATATTGATCAGCTAAATCAGAAAGTATGTTTGAGAAAGTGATATCAAGTGCTTTGTGGTGAAAGAAGCAAAGATGCTTAAGTAATGCAGATGCATTCATTATATCAGTACGAATACTTGCGGGATTCCTTGAGACCACAAAGGTAAAGAGAGGAGAGAGAGAGAGAGAGAGAGAGAGAGAGAGAGAGAGAGAGAGAGAGAGAGAGAGAGAGAGACAGGGAGAGAGAGAGAGAGAGAGAGAGAGAGAGAGAGAGAGAGAGAGAGAGAGAGAGAGAGAGAGAGAGAGAGA
>JAUTBQ010167043.1:0-75198 GCA_032361185.1 Lepetodrilus ovalis | reverse complement strand
GGAAGACCCATTTTCCCAAATATCTTTATTCACTTTTAAACAGACAGGTTAAACCTTTAATTTTCGCCGGATCGGTAGAACCTATCCGGGTCCTCCACCAGAGGTGGAGGATTTAGACCAATATTAATGAGCGATCTCTTTAAGATGCTAATGAAATACAGATAGCGACTTTGCAGGTATTGTATAAAAACCATTGGCTCCCCTCGGTCAGACACTGACCTGAGGGAAACATCAAATACCGGTATTCCATGTCCACCCATCCAGTTTGTGTATGGATTATTTTTAACTTCCTGGTTTTTCTTAAGCTCAGCAAACAGGTTATCCGTTTCAAAAAAAACTTGACATGCCAAAACCGCAACCTTATAGTTAAGCATTTGCTTAATAACTTAACTATAAGGTTGCTTATACATGACCATAGACCCTTCCGATTTCTTTAAAGTACTCAGCGTGGAAACACGTATAAAAATAATCGATCTGCTTAAAAGCAAGGGGCCGATGGGTTCTAAGGATATTTCATCAACGATGGGCATTACCACCGCAGCGGTATCCCAACACCTTAAAATATTAAAACAAGCGGGTCTGGTCAGAAGCGAGAGGAAAGGATACTGGATCCCATACTCTATAGATGAAAAAGCAATGGAAAATTGCCGGCAGATATTAACAGAAGTTTGTACGTGTGGATGCCAGGGAACAGGTAAATTTAGAGAATCAGAAAAACCGAACTTGGAATATCTGAAAAAATACGAAGAAGAGCTCAGAATTGAACTTAGCGCCGTACGACAACGGTTAAAGGAACTAGAGACAACGAAAAAATAAACATTTTTTTTGTTCTTTTAATTAAGTACTTGCTTTATTGCTTAAACATAAAGGAGGTGATTCAAATGGCAGATAAAAAGAACGACTGTGGCTGTGGTTGTATTCCGCTGAAGCAAGCCAGTGAAAAACCAGCCAAAGAGAAGAAGAGCGCCAAGAAAGCCAAGTAAGTAGAAAATCTTATTGCACTACCAAAGGGGATGGGAATGTTAAAAAAATTCCTATCCCCCTTGGTTTATCTGAATCACTTTTTATGTGGAGGTGTAAGATGATACCGTGGGTGCTGGCGTAAAGCCATTTTAGCCATGTTATGTAAACCCTCGATCAAGCTGAATAGTTGACTGCTGCTCAATAATCATGTGGATAGCCCTTAATGTGCAAAAACAAATGTTTCATATCGTTCATCTCCTCAATCCATCCATAATTCGCATCCAATTTATCATCCAGATCTTTAACGTATGGTTTGATATCAATTAATGGTGTTCCATCAAACACATCCAATCCAGACGTATAGATTCTATTTTCAACAATATCTTTAATGCGAACAATACTTAATCCGATCGGGTTCGGCCGAACAGGAGATCGGCTCGCAAAAATACCCACTTTTTTCCCATCCGCCCATGGTGGAGACACCTGCATTTCGACTTTTCGAGTGATACGATCCGCAAAGTAAATAACATAAATATAACGAAATTTCCTGATCTCACTCAGGCCTTCGACATACTGAGGATTAATTTTTATATAGAATACTTCTGCATCAGTTTCTACAGGCTGATAAGGGGCTTTATCTTGGTAAGGCGTTTTAATCATGCCAATTTGTTCAAGCGTATAATGTTTTTGTCTTTGCATATTGCTCTCTCTTTTTCGCATTTTTCAGTGTTGCCCGTCTGAGCGAGATACTGAAAGCCAGGTCCTTATGGAACCATCCCAGTTTGACATCTGATCCGCCAGAGAAAAAAGGTTGCCGATATTGTCAGCGGAGAGATCAGGATAAAAACGGCTCGAAATCCAAATTGCTCGATCAGGGCACCAGCCGCAAGAGGGAATAAAGCAGTTGTCAGGCTCAGGGTCCCTATAATTCCAGTGAAGATGGCACGATTATCGTTCGTGGTGATTTCGAGCAGAATACCTTGATAATAAATCTTCGCTGCTGAAATTGAAAATCCAGCCAGAAAAAATATCCATTTATAGGCCACCATACCGAAACCGGAAGCAAAAAGAGCAACAATCGGCAGCAATCCACCAATAAGAATACACCCAAATGCAATCCCTTTATATCTGAACCGGTTGGCAACCAAATTCCACAAAGGTGTCGACATAATCATACCCAGAAATAATAAAAATAAAAAATTCCCGATCTGATTCGCGCTTAAACCGAAAACAGACTTCGCAAATGCCATATAAAATGGAATGATCGTAATACCAATGCTGGTTAGATTGACCAGCCCAATAAAGTTGAGCAAATTGGATTCATGCCTGATCATTCGGGGTATGGACCGGATAATATCAATCACCCCTGAATCATTGAGGATATAACTTGTTCCTTCCCTGATTATTAAAAACCCAAATGCAGCGACAAATAGCAATCCGGCGGCAATGAGGAAAAGAGTGGTATAATTTAAGGGGTACGACAATTGAATGACCAACCGGCTGGCCACAATCGACGACACTAACATTCCGGACGCTGCGATAAATTGTTTGAAAATTAAAAATTTCTTCCTTTGTGACGGTAGCAGGACTTTTCCCATTATATCCATATATGATATTTCAGCAAAAGCACCGCTGAGAGAAAATAAACCGATCCACAAAAACACCATCATCAACAACTGCATGGGGTCTCTTGAACCAGAGATTGAAAGTGTATAACCCATTCCTAGCAGGGCAGATACCCGAATATATATGCCCATTAGCAAAAATGGTTTCTTCCGAGGCCGGCGGGAAAGAAAACCGGCAAACAGCAACTGGGTAATCATCGGCAGGCCAATGGAAATAGCCGTGATTATTCCCACATGAATGCTGGAGCCACCGATTTTCAGTATAAATGAAGAAAGTACGGTGTTGACATCAACAAATGTGGAAACAAACGCTAAAAACAAGGCATGCCAGATAAAGGCGTAAAAATTTTGTTTTGTACTGGACTGGGTAATCATATTCTACTGATCTTAATATCCGAATAAGAAAAGAATCCCCCCGGTCGTTATTCCAAAACCAAGGTTAAACAATTTGATCAGAACGGAATCTTTGATGCTGTAAGAAAGCAAGGGCAGCATGCCATGACCATCTTGAACAAACGATGCGGTAAAAAGGACTGAAAATGGGACGATGCCGTTGGCATACATCATTACAAAGATCAAGTGAGGTCCCGACTCGGGGATGATCCCGATGAGTGCGGCAACCAACAATGCCCACATCATATGGCCTTTTGTAAAGGAATTAAGATTCCAATTAGATAATCCCCAATGAACAAGCAATAGCGCGCCGAACGTCCATAAAAAAACCCGGAAGAGATGCTTTTTGATAATATGATTCCAGATATGGTCTTGCAGGTAGTGCTCAGAAACCAGGATAGCCACGGCAAGAGCGACAAAGGCAAGGCTAACAAATGTAATTTTCTTCCAGTTCCAGGACGCCGGCCCGATAATGCCGAAAACAACCATTCCCAGAAAAGAAAGGATCAACACGAGGAGGAGAAAACGGGTAAACGATAACATTCTTAAATTATATAAAATATTTTCCGTATAAAATATTTCGGTTCTCCCTGCAAATGGTTCCACTTCTGATTCGCAGTGGTCGCATTGAACGTTCACACAAGATTCACAA
Organism: Lepetodrilus ovalis; assembly: GCA_032361185.1. NCBI lineage: Eukaryota > Metazoa > Mollusca > Gastropoda > Lepetellida > Lepetodrilidae > Lepetodrilus > Lepetodrilus ovalis. The sequence continues at coordinate 71,565 of JAUTBQ010167043.1, read as the reverse complement.
GGTTCAATTTTCAGGGCCTTTACCGCTTTGTCGCTTAACCAGGAAAAACATATCCCCATAATAAACAGCATACTGAAAAGGGCCAGGGCGGCTGCCGGAAATTCAGCCAGCATGACAAAGGCTTCATCTCCTGACGTGGCAATCATCCCTCCCACAAGTGCGCCAAAACTGATCAATCCATGCGTGTAGAGGCTTACGTTTAAAAAAGCGCCCAAACAACCAGGGATAGTCCCCAGAAACGATGCCAGCGTATATTGGCGCCATGGTCCTCCCTGCATGATGGTAGTCAGCTTTCTTCGGCTGACCGTATCAATAAAATCGATCAGGAGCATCATGACGAATACGAAAAAGGTGATCATTAACGCATGTTTGAATATGGAGATTACTTCCATTTGAATTTACCCGCCTATGACTTCTACCTTTTAACCACGGTGACGGCTTAACCCGACTTATGGGCTATAACCGTGAATCAATATGGCCGGGCCCACCGCAATCGAGGGTATAGCAAGTCACATCGATAAAATCACACGTTTCGCTACATTCCGGGCATGTACCCGGCGGGCTCACAGCTGTTATGAGAAATCCGCAATGGGCACATTTCCAGTAAGTCAAACTGCATTTGGGGCAGATATCTCCCTCAAAACGACCGTCGGATGTATATCCGCAATGCCCGCAAACCCACTTACCGCGTTTATCTTCCATCGTTGCCCCCTTCAATTCAGCCTGTACAGATTAGCCGGTAATACGATTATTCCCGTATCAGCGCAGCGCCACACTTGGGACACTTCTGTTCATAGCATGGAGTGGCCATTTGGTGTGCCACCTTTTCACCACACGTAGAACAGACACAAAACCCGCCGGGTCCTGCACCTGAACGACTACCCTGACCCGAGCGGCCTTGGCGGGAACTGATACTGTCTCCCGTACGTGGCCCCTGTCCTTTGGGACCGGTTCCATCACCTCTGGGCATTTGATCCACCTCCTTTTTCGTTTTTTTCTTGAATTCTACTTTGGCTAAAGCCATTTTTAATGGTTTCTGCCAGTTTCTAATCTCTACTACCCAATGAATTGCATATTTTATGCCACCGGATATCCAGCTAACAGTTAAATTGATATATTTTTAACTATCTATATTTTAATGAAAATTTTCAGAGTGAATGATGTAATTTTGATTAATAGGAAAAATGATACTGAAATAGCCCAATTGGTAACGTTTTGTAACGTATCTTTGAACCATCAAATTGAAACCGTTCATGAAATGACAGTTTTGCAAGGCGGTTGAATTCAGACCATCAATTGTTCAATACCAATAAAGAAGAACCTTCCCAAACCGATGGTGTATAAAAAACAACCGTAGAGGGCGTGTTCAAAAGTGGCCGCCAGCAGCGATTGACTTTTCCAATAGGTATAGCCAAACAGGTAGCCGCCCGCCAGGGTAAAGAGCATGGAATAAGGATGGTGATAGATGATATGCCCAAAGGAAAAAGCTACCGCACTGACGACAATCAGCTGGCGTGGTCGAGGGAATAAGCGTTGATAGCGGTGAAACAAAAAACCACGATAAATGAGTTCCTGTGGGTACACCCCCAATATCGGATATGACCATAGTGTGGTCAGCCAAATCTGGTGATGGCTTCGCGGGCAATAAAAGAGAAACTGCGGGCACTTTGTATAAACAAAAATGAAAAGGGCCGTGCCCAGAAATATAAAAACAAGTAGAATTCTTGGCAACTGGGCGACAGCGGATGCCACATCCCATAAAGCGGAATTATTATATTCGGGACTGCGGATCAAATATACAGTCGCCATCAGACCAAACGTGAGTACAAAAGGAATCAGACCGAAAGTAACCAGAAAGGAAGGGCGCGCGCCCAAGCTGAATACGATTTGAAAAACAAGGGGCGTACCAATATACAGGGTTACGAATTCAATGGCCAGCCAGGCCACTGGAGGAGCGGCAATTTTGATATTTGTATTCGACATGATATTTCATCCAGCCATTCCTGTATCCAAGATACTCCCAGATATAAACCCCATGGTGGCGATGGTTAAATAGAGCGGGTCGCTACACCTCCTTGTGGCCTATCAAAAATTTTGACGATCACTATTGACCACTATAAATCGCCATAATTAGGTGCAATTCCACCGACCAATGGTTCATAAATTCTATATTCGGTTTCTTCCCCAGTGATATCATCGATTTTTTTCTGAATATCCATCCTTTCTTCACTACCCAGCCAGTTCTTCCAGTCTTCAACGGACTGCCAGGTGCTTCTGATCAGATATTCGTCATCATCGGATGGGTCAATGCACCTTAAAGATTCACTCGAAATATACCCGGGTTTTTCCTTAGCCAGGGACCGCAAGTGGATCATCAGCGGTGCAATGTCTCCAGCCTTCTCCTTAACAAATCGCCTTCGGATTAAAATTTCTATGGCCATTTTCCTCTCCTTTTTTCCGCAAGTATCGGATTAGGGAATCGTATCTTTCGATGCGAATTCCGGTTCGTGCAGCGGCAAAAGGATATCCGCGGCATCCCTGATCTTCATCATGATATCGTAAGCCTCGTAGACATCAACATGGGTACCCGGTGGAATCACATCCATTTCCATAGCTTTAATTTCCAACGGAGGCTGAAAATTTTCATTGATCACGCAAAACCCGGTGATGACCGCCCGACCGCCGGGGATATCGATGAAAACACTTAACCCACCCCGGGTATGTACGGGAGTATGAATCACACGGATTCCCGGGACAATGTCTGTATCACCGGTGATCGTCTTCACCTGACCGTTTAATTCTACATCTTCAATGTAGTCTTCAAGGTAACGATAATCCAAAGCATGGGGATCATGAATACTTTCCAACTCCTTTTCATGCGCGTAGATGTCGGCATTGACACATTTATAGTCGTTTTCGCAATGGTCGTTGTGAAGATGGGTATGGATGATGATATCGATATCTTCGGGCGACAATCCCCATCGTTCCAACCCCTCTTCAAAAGTATAAATCTTTCCGCCAATGGATTTTTCCCGGCTTTCCGATTGAATCGGACTCATTTCACCGGTATCCACGAGAATTTTTTGATCCCCGCCTTCCAGATACCAGCAATAGATGGGAATGGTATACGCTTCGCCCATGCCGTATTGATACGTCATCATGCTTTTATCGAAGACCTTGGTTCCCATCACGATGGGGTGAATTTTATAAGAAGTCATGTTTGAATTACCTTCCGATTAGCGGTAGTAAAGGAAGTCGCGCCTCGAACCGATTTTATTCTATAGGATTCAAGGAGCCAAAGGGCCGAAGGGTTCAAGTGAAACGATTAAAATATTAAAAAACCGAGCGACCGGTTAAACACCAATAGACATTGCTTTGCTCCCAATGGATTTTATTTTAATACCCTTGAACCGTTGAGTCCTTGAACCCTGGACCCCTTTTCTTCAATTAAATTGGAGAAATATTCCATTACTCATTCAACATTCCTGCCTGGTCCGACAAAAGCGACTTGAATCGATCCAATGACACGGAATAGGGAATAATTGGGATACCCATCCAGTCAGAGTACTCCAGGAACTCCTCCGGATTTTCAGCCATATACGCGTCCATGTATCCAATTCCATCCAGGATAACGGCCCCGCCCGTATGCTTGGGAAAATTTTCATTGGCAATGCCTTTATCCCATCCTTTGAACACCTGGTGGCGAAACTTCACCCACCCCGGCGTCATCCACCACACGGGTTCTCCCGGGGCGATTTCTGCTGCGATCTCCTCCCGTTCTTCTTCACTGGCCAGCATATCCATACAATGCGTGGCGTCAATCCGTGATATACCGCTCCCCTGTTCTTCGATGACGGTTTGCATGCGACGGGTGGGTTCATCAACACTCACGTAGCAAAACTTACCTCCGTATACTACCAAGACCTTATCAACCTTTTCCCTGGCCTTTTTAATCCGGGAAACCAGCTGTTGTTCGAGTTCCGGGATATCCTGGTGCAAACCCGGCGTGGTGTAATATAAATGGCTCGTATCGAGAAATCCTTCTTGTTTGAGATAATTTAACTCCAGGCTCATCGTTCCACAGGCCACGATCGCAATGTTCGCAAAAGAAATATCCGTCATGGGAGACCTCCTAATATTTGAGTGCCGTTTCGTAACCCGCGTGGATGGCGGCGAAGATATCCATCACCTGATCCGCATCACCGATGACGTCTATCTGAGCAACCACCTGCGTTATCTTTTCGTCGGGTCCAGGGGCAGAGCGCATTCCCGAAGCAAGAATGACCGTCTGGAATCCTTTTAGGGAAATTTTCTCGCCAGCTTGCTCAACTTCCGCGACATCCGCATCAAGATGCAGCACCGTTGTATGGGGCATCAGGGTCACGCTGGGCATTTTCTCAATCCGCATGAGGATCAGTTTTTTGGTGATCATCTCCATCATGCTACCGATGGGATCGGTTCGTTTAGTCGCCACCACCTCATAACCATCTTTGCCCAGTTTTTCGGCCACCTCAAGCCCGGTTCGCCCCGCACCGATGACAAGCACGCGCGGTCCCTTGACCGGTTTTTCCTTTTTAAAAAATTCCAGTGATGTCATTCTATATTGATCATCAAGCCCATCAATACCAGGAATATTTTGCATGGCCCCGGTAGCCCAAACAAGAAGATCCGGCTGAACGCTCTCCACCAGTTCCGCATCGACGGCTTGACCGGTCATGATAGACTTAACCTCTGTTTGAACACGATATTCCAGGTAGTCCAAACCGTCTAACATCTTTTGTTTTCCTGGTGCCTGCCACGCCAGGCGGAATTGTCCACCCAAGCGATCTTCTTTTTCTACCAGCGTCACCTGATGCCCGCGTTTAACCAGATAGACGGCAGCGCTCATTCCGGCCGGCCCACCACCGGCCACAAGTACTTTTTTGGGGATAGATGTTTTTCCCATGGGCGATTTTCCGATTTCCGGGTTGAGATTACACCCCAGCGGCTGGCCGGTTTTTACCCGGTGCAGGCATCCCTGCAGGCAGTAGCCGCAATCGTTGGCATCATCGGCATGGTTTGTTTTCCACTTTTCAACAAGATCCGGATCCGACAGCAACGGTCGTCCCAATGCCACCAAATCGGCAAGGTTTTCATCGATCAGTTTTTCGACCTGTTCGACCCGTCCCATACGACCGGCGGCAATCAGCGGCAATCGCGTATGCGCCCGGATCCATTTCAACGCATCCCACTGGGGCTTTTCCGGCAAACTGCCATGGTGAAAATACCAGGGCGGGCTGAAACAGGCCGACCCCATTCCCACATGGATCGCCGTGATTCCCTTTTTCTCTGCCAATGATAGCAATGGCAGGAGATCCTCCTGGCTGATCCCAAATTCCGGCGACATCTCACTTCCTGAAATCCGCAATATACACGGAACGTCGCCAGCGCCTCCCAAAACAGCGGAGATAACTTCTTCGGCAAATTTAGTCCGATCCTGACCGTATTCATCGTTGCGCTGATTGATTTTTCCATTGAGGAATTGTGATACTAAATAGCCGTGGCCACCTTGAATTTCAATCACATCAAAACCGGCGGATACTGCTTTTTCAGCGGCGGATCGGTAACTGGCAACGACTGCTTTGATTTCCTCTAAGGTCAGAGGCGTTGCCGTCTGCCCGGTCGTCGGGCAGGTGATGGCAGACGGGGCTTTGGGCGGCGCACCCGCCGCCTTGGGGTTGGCAGCGGCACCGGCATGATTTAAGTGAAGGCAGGCCCGTCGGTCCGCGGCATGGATAGTATCCACAATTTTTTTAAGTTCATCAACGCTCTCCGGCAAATGGATACACAATTGTTTGGGGTGTTCTTTCCCGCCGGTAGTGACCGCCACGGGCTCGAGAATCAACAGCCCCGGGCCATCTTCCGCAATCTGGCGATAGAAGGTCAGATGACGCTCCGTCACACGACCATCCGGCGTTCCATAAGCCGTTTTAATGGGAGGGAAAACAAACCGATTGGCCAAAACCATTCCACCTAAATCAAATGTCGCCAACATCTCTTTCATTTTTGCCTCCTTAGCCACAAACTTAGTAGATCATATCGTACGTTAATTTTATTTTTTATGTTTGCCCAATATCTTATCGATGGCCATGGAAAGTACCTCCACGGGTTGAATCCCCACAAACCGTTTCATCTCTCTACCGTCTTTGAAAAGAACGACGGTTGGGATACTGGTAATTCCCAATTGCATGGCTACGTTTCGGTGCGCATCCACGTTCAATTCCAATATCCGCGCCTTTCCTTGATACTGACCGGCCAATGTATCCACGATCGATTTTTGAACCCGACAGGGTGCGCACCATGGCGCATCAAAATCGACCAACGTGATCCCCTTCTGGAATATTTTTTCCCCATTCCGGGTAATTTGCTGTCTTTTAAATAGTTTTTTCTTTGACGGTTGCATAAATCTGCCATTGCTGGATTGACAAAGATCAAAGCGTTCACCGCTTTATACTTTATTTATCATTATTCATGCCATTTCTCTCGGATAAATAAAAATATATATATCTTACCGATTTTACGCCAAATATATGACAATATAGATCTCTCCGAGAAGTCACTTGACAACCCGCAAATCCGTTATCTATATTGTCAAACAACGTTAGGTAACGTTACATCTAATCAGATATTGAAAGAAAAAAATCATGATGGGTCAAAACCACGAACTCTGGGATGCTCGTTTTTTAAGCCAGATCATAGATTTCATGGCCGATGGCGTCTTTACCCTTGATGCAGACGGAATCGTCTCTTCCTGGAACCCGGCTATGGAGCGAATTTCCGGCTATTCATCTACCGAAGCCCTCGGCAAAACCTGTGCTCTTTTACAATGCAGTCGCTGTTTTGACCGGGCCTGTCCAGCCAATTTGAAAGAATGCGGAATTTTGTCCTATGGAGAAGCGATGGATAGTGAATGCCTGGTCCAGCATAAAGACGGCCATGACGTTCCGGTCATTAAAAATGCCAGGGCGGTATATGATGATCACGGCGAAATCATTGGTGTCGTGGAAACCCTGACCGATCTGACCGAGCTAAAACAAGCACGAAAAAAAGCAGAAGATGCGGCCAGCCGCCTGAGAGAAAACCACAGGTTCGACAATATCATTGGTCGAAGCCGCGTCATGCAGCAGGTCTTTACCGATATCAAGGTGGCGGCCAATAGTTATGCCACGATTTTAATTAACGGTGAAAGCGGAACTGGCAAGGAGTTGGTGGCTGGGGCAATTCATTATAACAGCTCGCTGAGCGCGAACCCGTTGGTAACAGTAAACTGTAGCGCGCTTTCCGAATCCCTGCTGGAAAGTGAGCTCTTCGGTCACGTTCGCGGCGCTTTCACCGGCGCAATTCGGGATCGAAAGGGACGATTTGAAGAAGCGGATGGTGGCACCATTTTTCTGGATGAAATTGGTGAAATCAGCCCGCTTATTCAGGTCAAGTTGCTTCGGGTGCTTCAGGAACGGGAAATCGAACGCGTGGGTGAATCCCGTCGGCGAAAAATAAATATTCGCATCATCGCAGCCACCCACCGGGATCTGTATCATCTCATGCAGGAGGGCCATTTCAGGGAGGATTTATATTATCGTCTGAAAGTCTTTCCGATTCAATTGCCCCCACTGCGCCAGCGCAAAGAGGACATCCCCTTGTTAATCCGCCATTTCATCCGAAAACAGAATAAAATCGTTGGGAAAAAGATTAAAGGCGTCTCTCCCACGGCCATGCGGATCATCATGGATCACTCCTGGCCGGGCAATGTTCGCGAGCTGGAAAATGCCATTGAACATGCGTTCGTCCTTCGCGAAAAAGGGTATATTGATGTATTTGATTTACCGTTGGAAATCCGTCAGATGAAATATCAACCACCGGATCGTAAGGAATCGGCTACGTCTAAACGTAGAAAGAAATTAACCAAATCTGTACTTACCCAAATTCTTACCGAGTGTGATTGGAACAAAGCTGAAGTGGGCCGACAGGTGGGATTGAGTCGTACCGCCATCTGGAAGTACATGAAAAAGTGGAATATCCCGCTAAAATCTCCATTGCCAGAAGATTGATTGTTTCACAGATCCCCCCTGCCCGCAAAAAACATGGGCAGGGGCCGATTCTTCAATACCACTGGCACGATTGCTTGGACATGATATTTTTTTAGTACACTATCCATCATTTCCTATTCTTCGATACAGATTTCCAGGTGATTGACCGCCTTAATCGTTCGATACGTCACATAAATCATGATCATGGATAACAGTACGATCATACCGTAAGACAGAACATAAAAGAATACGAATTGGGTCTTATGGTAGATCAGTATGGTTGCAATGGTGAACGCCACCGTGGGAAATGTATATGCCCACCATGAAATATAAAATTTCAATTTAGAATAGGCTTTGACCTGTGAAAAGACTACGATCACCAGAAACAGGGAAATATAATAGAGTATTCTGGCAAAGGGGTCGATGCCTCCGGTTAATTTTACATAGGCAATAAACGCAATCGCCGGCGGCGCAAACAGAATGAACGATGTGGGAATCAACCGGTCGGGGATCGGGTGATGAAAAATAATCCGATTAAATACAATGATAAACAGCGTAATCCACATGACCAGGCCAATGCTGAAAAAAAACCATGAAATCTCCATATATCCATGGTGCGAACCGGCGATGGGAATTATGACGTTTCCCACGATGGGAATAAACCATGAGGCATTGAGGTGATGAATTTCAAACTTGGTATGCGAAATCCAGAGATACATCATCCCCACGGAGAAAGTAAACTGCAATACCACGCCGACAAACCAGAAGTATTTAGACCATTGAGAATTTATTGGAATATAGATGATACTCAAAATCAAAAAAAGTTTGGCCAGAATCGGATAAAAGTTTATTTTAATCGGATGTTTGAATTCGTTTTGGACATCAATGGGATATTTTATATACTTAATCAAATAAACCACTAAAAAACCAACAAAAAGTGCCAAAGTCAGGTATAAAACAAATAGATAAATTGAAAACGGAAAATGGATAATTGACTCAGCCTTTTGCAATGCGAGACTATACCCCATCAACCCAAGTAATACTGCCAGAAAGTTAACTGGGAAATTTTTAAGCCTATTCGGTTCTACATCGGACATCTTCGCCTCCCTTAACATGTCAATAAAGAAATAATTTTACAATGATCACCACAATAATCAACGGGGATCGCCCATTTTTGTTTTATTCTCTTCCTGACGGTTTCGGCCGTTTTTTTTTTGAAGTCGCCCAGCCTTCGTTGGCTTCCGGGAAACAATCAAATCGGGGGATATACGGTTTAAGATCTATTAAAGGGGTTTTATCGAGCACATCAATGCCACTGATTTCAAGTATATTGTTGATACGCCGGGTCAACTTGACAACAGTTGTGCCGATGCTGTTCGGCCGACAGGGGTGCCGTGAGGCAAAGACACCATGGGGCACATCATCCAGAAATGTCGGTCGCACCAGCTTCATCTCCCCGGCTCTGTCAAACGAGTAAAAGATGATGAGGTGCGAAAAAGTCTCAATATCCTTCAACCCGTCCACGTATTCCGGGAACACATCAATTTGGCCCTCACTGTCTGGGCTATACGCACCCTGAATGGGTGCCTCTTCCTTGGTTGTAAATGAAGATCGAATGATTCCAATTGGTTTAATTTTTTCAATCATATATCCCACCGATGCATTGCAGAACTGTCAAGATACCACCGTCGCCCATTCAACGAACGCCCCCCTTGCCAACTATTCAGCCAGCTCTGATCCCTGGAGGGCTACCAGTCTTCAACGCCCTTCCGGCTCATAAACCAAATGGGACAAGACGTTCGAAATTTGCAATAGATGTCCGGATCCCGACATTCCAGGCATTCTTCACAAAGATATATATTGTGCTTCTGGCATTTATAGGGGGTATCGATTTCAGGATGGCAGGCGCATTCGCCCATAACCAGCCCCTTTCTTATGGCATCTATTGATATTTAAGTCCGTTAGGACACGACAAATGGCTGGGACGATGCTTTTCCAGCCAGGACACCGTTGACCATTTTCTCCAGCTGACCTTTTCCGGTCATGCCAACGACTTGGTCCGAAACCTGCCCGTCTTTAAAAATCATCACGGTGGGAATCGACTGAATCCCGTATTTACCCGGTGTGGCGGGATTGTCGTCGACATTGCATTTGGCAAACTTCACCTGGCCACTGTAAGATTCGGATAATTGCTCAACAACGGGGCCAATGGCTTTACAGGGGCCACACCACGGTGCCCAAAAATCAACCAAAACCGGTGTATCGGATTGCAGAACCTCTTTGTCGAAACTACTGTCGGTTACTTCCATTAAGTTTTCGCTCATTTTAATATCTCCTTGTTGTTTTCATACGGTGCGCTCAGAAAATATGGTCATTCACACCGTCAATTTACGGCTTACCAGATTTATATTGAGCCATCCCCCCTAATTAGGTTACAAACCGAATATGCGCGAGTTATGGAACACTAAAAATGAGATAATCATCCAATCTGTTTTTTGGGAAAAGATATGACCGCTATCCTTGAAGTCAAACATCTGGTCAAACGCTACGGAAAAATCAACGCCGTTGACGACGTGAGTTTTTCCATTCAACCAGGATCTTGTTTCGGCCTTTTGGGGCCCAACGGTGCAGGAAAGACGACCACCATCGAAATGATTGAGCAGGTTGTCTCCGCGGATAGCGGCAAGATTATGTATAAGGGGCATCCCCGCTCAGCCGGCTTTCTCGAAGACGTGGGAATCCAGTTCCAGAAAACCGAACTTCTCGCCTTTTTGACCGTACGAGAAACGCTTCAGACGTTTGGCCATCTTTATCAGGCCGCCATGGGTGTCGATGAAGCCATGTCTTTATGCAGTCTGACCGATGTTGCCAAGCAATTAAATGACAACATATCCGGAGGCCAAAGACAGCGTCTTCTGCTGGCCCTGGCCTTGATCAACCAACCAGAGTTATTGTTTTTGGATGAGCCCTCTACCGGCCTGGACCCCAACGCCCGTCTGGATTTATGGCAGGTCATTGATACCATTAAGCAGCAGGGCCGAACGATTGTCTTAACCACCCATTATATGGAAGAGGCTGAAAAACTCTGTGATGAAATCGCTATTATGGATAAGGGCAAGATTATCGCCGCGGGTACACCCAAAGCATTGATCTCAAGCTATTTCAAAGGAATCACGGTCACATTATCGGCAGATGACTTAACGTCGGACATAGAAAAACAACACCCGGTCCACCGCAAAACCGATGGCCACATCGAAATTGAAACCGACAATGCCAATGACTGCCTGGCACAATTGATGGCAAACGGAACCGATTTAACCGACATATCGATACGGACGCCCAACCTTGAAGATGTTTTTTTACACCTTACCGGAAAAAGATTGGCTCCTGGTATCGATGAAAACCCCGTATGAAATAACAAACAGGTATGAATGAAAATGGTTAAGCGTTTTTGGGTCATGTTTATCGCACGAAACCGGGAATTTTTCCGGGACCGAGCCGGGTTTGGCTGGAATATCCTCTTCCCCTTTTTGCTGGTGGCCGGATTCGGAGTGATTTTCGGTGCTAAGGAACCCAACCTGTACAAAATCGGTGTGTATCCGGTACCCACTGTTACGCCGGTTAAGGATCAGCTCAACCTGCCGCCGGAATTCGTTCACACCCGCTATCTTCAATTCGTCGGATTTCAAACCGTTGAAACAGGTCTGGATAAACTCCGGCATCATCGAATCGATTTTCTTGTCCGGGCAGGCCTCCCCCCCTATCCTTTCTGGGTGAGCGATACCAACCCCAAAGGGTATATGATGGAAAGAATTTTTAAAGCCAGCCTGAATTGCGATGTAGTCACGGCTAAAGCCGTGATCAAAAAGCAGATCCAGGGCCAGAATATTCGCTATATTGACTGGCTTTTCCCGGGTATTCTGGGAATGAACATGATGTTCAGTGCCCTGTGGGGCGTCGGGTATGTCGTTGTTCGATACCGGAAGACAGGGGTGTTGAAGCGACTGATGGTGACCCCTTTGACTGCCTTTGAATACCTGAGCGCTCAACTCGTATCGCGATTGTTTATCATGATTTTTTCTGTGTCCGTGGTATGGATGGGGTGCGATCTGATTTTCGGATTCCAGGTGCAGGGATCTTACTTTAGTCTGTTCGTAATTTTCTTAGCCGGAAGCCTTTCCCTGAGCGCTCTGGGGCTGTTGCTGGCTGCCCGAGGCACCAGCGAGGAACTCGTCTCCGGGGTATTGAACTTTATCGCCTGGCCGATGATGTTTTTATCGGAAGTCTGGTTTTCATTGGAAGGCGCCCCCTCGTGGGTCAAAGGGATCGCCCAACTTTTCCCCTTAACTCATCTGCTGAAAGCGATCCGTCGAGTGATGAACGACGGTGCCTCCCTGATCGATGTCGGTCCGGAACTGATCATTTTGTTACTATTTACTTCGATCTTTCTTGCAGCTGGCGCCGCACTTTTTTCATGGAATAAATAGAAATTGGTTCCGGATGCATTTGATTCACTCGTAATTTTTTCATAAACAAGCATCTAATAATATTTAACAAAACTGTATACATCATCATTTCTCCTTTTTTGGCCAGATTGATTGGAAAACCCACAATATTCTTAAAATCAAACTCTGAAAATAAACAGACAAAGGATCATAATGGCTGTCGGCACCGCGGCCCCCATCAACAATAGAATCGGCGACACTCCATTTTTAAAATATTTTTTTAAAATGGCCTGTCCGGCAGGGTTGGGCGCATTGGCAATCACCGTTAACCCGCCACCGGCAACCGCACCGGCTACCACCGCGTACTTCATATTGTCGGTGAAACCTGGAACCAATGTACTTAAAAAGGTAATGGCCGCATTATCGTTAAAAGCGGTGAGCCCAGTGGCGCTGAACATCAGGGCCGTATCGCCCAGGTTACTCAATACGGGCGCAATCCACCAGCCCTGGACCCCCCCGTGGATGATTAGCCCGCCTATAAAAAAACCCACCAACAATGGTGGTTTCAAATCGATCCGATTCTGATAAGGAGAGGTCACTTTGGCAAAACCCAGAAAAAACAGAAGCCCGGCAATAAACAACGCCGGATGATGCGCGTTGATAACGGTCCATACCATAAACAGGACGTGGGTGATCATAATCCAGACGGGCACCGGATCATCCCGGTTATTCCATTCCGGATCGACAAACATGGGACGCTCAGCTTCCGGCAGTAACCCCGGAACATTTTTGCGCAGGGTTCGTTTTCGTATTTCTTCAAATTGCTGTTCTAATGCTTTCTCGACATTGGCCATATCAATACCATCTTTCTCGATACTGGCCAGATGGCGTTTCTCAAAATTTTTATGCACGTTTTCTCTGATCTGATTGCACCGGTTGGAAAGGGCTTGTGCAAAGCCGAGATCATTGTCCAAAATACATCCCGCTTTATCAAATTCAGCCTCAAGATCTTTTTGCCGGATATATTTTTTCTGGATCTCTTCTTTTGTGGATATTAAGGAAAATTTTTCCTGTAACTGGGCAATTTCGCGCCTGAAAATAAAATAGTAAAGCCCGTTAGAAAGAAGCATGCCAAGGACCACTTTCCAACCAAAATGCGTAACCATATGCCCCATGCTCCAATCCCACGGACCGGCCACCATCAAAACCGGCGGCGCGGCAAAATTTGACAGCGTCCCCCCTACAGAGATGTTAACAAACAGTAATCCCAGGGTGGCATACTTGAAACGTTTACTGGGGTTAAGGGTATACAGTTTCTTAGCCAGCAAAAGTGCCGATATCGTCATGGCGGCCGGTTCGGTAATGAACGAGCCCAGAACAGGCCCAAGGATGAGAATCGTAAACCACCATGCCGCCAGTCCTCCGCCGAGAGCGGAGGCGATTTTGTACATAACCGCTTCAGCCAGTTTCAATATGGCCCGGGTTGCCGCCAGGGTCATAATGACCACCACAAACATGGCCTCTGTAAAATTAACCTTATAACTGAGATAGTCGACAGCCGTCGTCCAGTCATAAAAATAAAATATGGCACCAACCAGGGCCATTGCCCAGATGCCGAACACCGCCTCAACCTCGCCCAAAAAATGGAACAATTCAGCGCCATGATGTACTGAATATTTATCCACAAGGCCCTTTTTCAATTTTTCTCTATGATCAATTTCCCATTTATGCGCAATCGCCAGAAACCGGCTCGTCAGGAACGTGTGCAAAATGGCCAAAATAAAGATTATCGTGGCGGCGAGGTTAAAGGGATTTTTTTCTATCCGATTGATCAGGATATTCAGAATACCGGAAATTTCGCTATCACCATAGCTATCTAAACTCCTGGGAAACGCGGGTGATACCCCGTGTCCATGCTCAGACCCAATAACTGGTCCAGCGATCAACAGGAGTATCACGATGGCAAACAAAAAAATCCATACCGTTTTCCGTTTGTTCATTCGTTCTCCTTTCTGTTCAGAACAAACGGCTTGGATTAAGTGCATATCAGTCCACAAATCAGGTTTCTACACCGCTGGCTCGCTTGTTCGTATGTGTATACTGACAAATTTAACACATTTTTTCATTTAAATGAGTTACCCACTAATAGTCATATCGGCCGCCGTGAGAAAATCTTTACACGTCGCAGCAGGTAAAAACAGGGAACCCAAAGGTAAAATTGAAGGCAACAGAAAAAGCCAGACGTTCTTTAGAGCTCGATTTAGTCTTTCACGCTGCAACTATCCTTTCGATACGAACATGCCAGCAAGATTTGCCAGTTAAGGATAATGCATACTTGGGGATAGTGTAATTTAAGAGAATAAAGGGGGCTAAGGATTTGAGGGGAACAGGAAAAGAATGAATCTCGCCCCTTCCCCGCTCATGTCGGTAACGCATTGCGCTTTTATTTGCATGTAAAGCGACAGATAATGATCAACTCAGCGCCAAATCCTGTGTGAGTAAAAACGATAATGAAACTACGAATCGAGGACCTTAGAAATGGTGATAACCACATCCTTGGGAAGCGCCAGATTGGCGGCCACCTGCATTGTTTTACACATAGATGCCGGCACCACGCATGCCTCACAGCATCCTTTCGTCTGAAGCACGGGGCGGCAAACTGCCAATATCGTACTTTCATCTTTCGGGGAAAGCTCTTCGAATGCATTGATCGGGTTCTTCTCCCGAATCAACTTGGCCAATGATTTAATCGTTTCACAATCGCTGCCGATGCGTAATGTGACATTCATTCCATCTTCACTGTCGGCAGTAATTTTTGTTTTGAACCCACAGATACCGGCATCTACGATGGCGCTTGCTTTCATACAAAACCTTCCTTATGCAGGATACAATATGTTATCTTATTAGGGTTGAAAAGAGATGTATCACTATTGCATTGTTTTTCTTTTTTTTTCTAAATCAAGGTAAAGATCCGTTAAATCCTTAATTTGCTTTTTAAGTTCTTCATTTTCGATTCTCTGACGCTCACAGTTGCGGGCGGCCATGACCGATTTTTTTTGTGCTTTTTTCAATTGCAATCTGAGTTGATCTGATTCCTTTTTAATCTTTTTTAATGCCGTCCGAGCTACTTTAGTTTTTTTCTTGCCTGATTTGCTCCGCGATTGCCATGTTAACCGTTCAGTTATTTCCAGTTCAAGTTGTTTTTGTGTCTTGTTAATTACTTCATCACTGGCATTGACTCGTTTCAGTAAATAGTAAATATAACGGGCCTGCCAGTCTTGGTTTTCGGGTGGTAAATTTACAAGATATTGATTCAGGTACCTCTCGGCCGCTTGATAATCGGGGTGTTGATTGCGCGGGTGGGTATACAATACAACCAGGGAAAAATGGTTCTCATTGACAGGATCGTCTAAATTTTCTCGTCTGTTTATCTCCGCCTGAATATCGTTGATCTGCAAAAGTTGATAGATGGCTCGATCGGATGGCACCGGCCGCGAGATAAAAAAACAACCGCACATCAGAAAAAACAACCCGCACAGCAGCCCTATCCTTATTAAACGCTTCATTCAGCTCTCCGCTGATCAACCACAAAAACACTACCACTTAATGTTTTGGCCTTATGCTTCAACTCGGCCGCAATCTCTCCAAATCGGATGTGGTTGTATTCTCTTTTATCGGCATTGGTCACCACGGCCATGGAAACCGTCATAATGGGAAAATGCATTTTTTCTCCCTGGCGGGTTTTGCTTTCAATAAATCCACGTTCGGCATCCTCTATCGTATAAAATTTCCGAATCCGGGCATCAAAACGCTTGATAATTTCCCTGCAAATGGATTCGTATCTCTCGGGGACAGTTAAAAATACGAAATCATCTCCGCCAATATGACCAACGAAATCATTGTCAGTTCCAAACTTGCTTGCTGCTTCCTGAATAATTTTTCCGGTTTCTTTAATCACGCTGTTTCCGGTAGCATAACCATAGCGATCGTTAAAAGCTTTAAAATTATCGATATCAACCAGGCAAAACGCCGCAGGCAATCGTTGATCGAGCCGGGTCTTCAATACGGTTTCAATAGCAACCCCACCGGGCATCCGGGTCAAGGGATTGGTTTCCAGATTTCTTTTCTCAAGCATCGCCAGCCGTCTGCCCATTTTGGAAAACGATTCGGCCAGTCGCTGCAGTTCCCCGGCGCCTTTAATTTGAGGAACAAAATCAAAATTACCCTTGGCGATCTCTTCGGTCGCTTTGATTAATTGTTGAATCGATCGCAAAATGTATCGAAAGCCGAGAAAGACGGAAACAATGCCAACTAAAATACCAATAATAAATAACCCCGCCATTATTTTAAACGCTTTATGACTGATGAGTGCAATCTCCCGCACCCGGGTTTCCTGACGTTTAAAAGTGGCCTGCTTGGTTTCGTTAATCAAACGGCTTAGTGCATCAAACTCAGCCGTAATTTTTTCGTTATGAACGGATGTGTCGCCAGGAAATAACGTTTCCGCCGCCTGGTAATAGGTACGATAAAGCGTATTATACCGCTGGTGATGATCGGCAATTTTTTTTATTTTGGTTAAGAATGTTTGGTCAACCGGTACGGCTTCCATCCGGGCCACCACAGAGTCAAATCTTGTGGCATGTTCAATGAATTGTTGCCGAATTCGATCGGTTCGGGAAATAAGATAGTGTTGGCCAAATGCCTGCTGTAAAAGGAGCTCGTTTAAGAGGACATCTGTTGCGCCAATGACCCACATGTCCTCCTGAACGATGCGCTGATTGAGATCTCTTACTTCTTCCAGGCTCTTAAATGCAAAATACGGGATAATGCCCAGCAATACGATCAAGGGCAAAAAACCCAGCAGGATTTTATTGGCAATGGTGGAGCGCCGGTAACGGATCATCAATTATGTCCCGAAAATGAGTTAGCCTTCCCCCGAGAAAATCAAATAAACACCTGGGGAAATCACCCCTCTTTCCCAGATTAGGCTAACTTTTAATAATACTTAAATGATTAATTGATGTCAAGAATGAACTAAATGGCCACGGGGATGTGTTCACCGATGCAAGAAGCAATAAACGCCGAACCTGGTAATTTCGAATAAGGTATTCGGCCCTCGTACAGCCTGGTGATACGGCGCTATTTTGTCATTCAATATCCGACAACCAGAAATCTTTTTACGATGTAACTTAAAGACCATGTAAATGCGGGCATACCCGGCACGGTTCGGGGGCCAGATAGCGGGTGGCAAAAAAATCGGATAACCGCTCTGATGTTTTTTGGAGGCGATCCAACCCTTCAAAATCGGGTGTAATCCCTCTCATTAATTGATGATAAACCCCTATTCGATCTTGGAAAGCTTTTCTGAACCGTTGATATGCTGGCCGATCCCAAATATCATCAAGTTGCGACTGGTTTAAATTTCCCATGATCAAACGTGAAGACGGGACTTTCTGCCCTTTGAATATTCTTGGAAATCCACCGGATAGCGGTGGATTTAGATAGGCGCAAGGAGATACAGATCCATCCGCCCCCACAAACAGGTTTTCCACCGGATTTTTTTCACAAACCGGCACCAGATTCTCTCTCAATGACGGCATCAACAGGATAACGTCTGACCATATAACGGCCATACGGCTCCTGAAAACTACCCAGCGATAGGCAGGTTTGAGAGGATAGGTGATCAATTTTTCTTGGAAGTGCGTGGCAATATGAACCATGTGGGTCGGCTTTAAAATATCGACCCCGATCCTGGAACAAAGTGAAACGGCGGAAGGAAGTGATTTTAAACTATCAGGTGTTAACAGGTAATTTACCAATACAGTTGGTTTTCCATGCTGTTCCCTGACAGCAGAAAATATTTTAATCGACTGTATTGTCTTGGAAAAGCTCCCCTTACCCCGCAATGGATCCTGTTGAACGGAACTGATACCGGCAAGGCTAAAGGTCATCGAGTCAAGGCCGGATTTGATTAACGCAGTGGCAATATCCCGATTCATTATTGTGCCGTTGGTTCCCAGGCTAATCTTTGGTCCTCGCTTTTTAAAGTTCCTGATCAGAGTCGTGCAATCGCTTCGCAGCAAGCTTTCACCCCACCCCTGCAAATGGATGGATCGACATGCCGGTGCGACCTCGCATATCTGCTGAAATACCGCCTCGCTGATATCTTGAGGTACCCATTGTGATTCAAAGTGATAATAAAGACAGGTTCGGCACCGGAGGTTACATCGGCTGGTTACCTCAACCTGAATATGGTTATATTTATACAAGGTGGCGATGTCCAGCACCGATCGATCTGTTGTTTTGACGATACAATCACGGTTTCATAAATAAAACATACCCGATAACGATCACAACAATCAACAGGATTTCCAAAGCCGTGTACCGCAAAATCATCATACTGACTTTGCGCTGCGAGGGATTCATTTTCAGAATAGCGTGATCCATGATAAATCGGAAAAAAAATGTATACGGTGTGCGGGTAATGAAAAGGCGGAGGTACTCCCTGATACTTCTTAGCCACAACCCCAGATTATACTGTTTATCGTACTCCACCTCAGGTATATTGGCGGCAACGAACGCGAACAGCCGATCGTTTTTTAAGTATAATCTAATCTGCTTCAACGGCCCTTCTTTAAAATCAAGCGTCATTCCATCCGTTTCGTCAAAAATCATCATAAAATGGATATGATGATAGATACCGGTGGCATGGTCCTTTACCCGAGCCTGTATGCCATCTTCGCTTTCATCGATTGCTTCAATATGCCAGTGGGGGTGAAGACGGAGCAGCTTTTCGACATCATATAGATGTTTTAAAAGACGGACACCATCCCGGCCTTTAATATCAAGGGACAGATCATACGCTTTTTGCATGTCAAATATCTTCAGGCGCTATCAGTAGTGGTACAGAAAGTAACGGATGGAGACGTTTATTTTTCAAACGGGACTTGAAGCCTTTGCCCTGTTTTTTTTGATAGGGACCGATGACGATCAGGTCATTTTTCAACTTTTGGGCAACTTCGACAATAGTTGCTTCCACGGGCCCGACAATTTTCAGAAATTTAAATTGGGAGGCGGCCGGAAAAGTGCTCTTAATCCGTTCCCAATCATCATTAATTTCACGGGAAAGCTGATCATCCACATGATTCATGAAATCCCGGTGGGTTTTGGATGTATTCAGCCAATCGTCACCCAACATCCATTTCCAGTCCTCATTGATAATGGTCAACACCGTAATTTTCATTTCGGGAGATCCTTTTGTCAGCAGATCACACAAAACCAGACTTTCTGCCTTTCGGGCTCCCGGAGTACCATGTGTGCATAGCAGGATATTCTTAAACATTTTATTAGCAATTCATGTTAGTCAATAGTTTAGGCTCAACGATCCTCATCAAAAATGAATTTCACCTTCCACTACCTTTTGTATAATTAAAACCCAATCGATGGCCTCAGCTGAATTTCCAAATATCGGAATAGCCAAAAAAAAACATCTATATCGAGTTTCTCGCATCATTGTCTGTGATTAAAGCCGGGACCAATTGCATGATCCCGGCCCAGATGGATTTGTTATACCAACCACTTGGTAAATAGTAATACCAAAAAAGTGGTAATCAAGCAGAAAATAAGTGCAGTTAAATCCTCATTGCGCTCGCTGGCAAAAACAGAGAGGGCTCTTTCTTCCATCTCTTCGGTATTTGTATCCATTGTATTTGAATCAGTTTTCTTTTCATTCATGTCAAACCTCCAAAGATCGAAATCATAAAGATTACCACCATACTTTTATTTCAAGACCACATCCTTAACCAGCCACAGCACCACAATAAAAGAAAGCGTCGCTTTGGTCACACCTGCGATACCACCCATCAATAACGGCCAGCCGCCAGCCTGCATAATCGCTTTTTTGGTAATCTGCATTCCCAAGCCGATCAGGCCAAAAGCAAAAAACCAAATCATGCAATCGGTCAGGGTACTAACGGTCTTCGATTTTTTGTGAACCTGTTTGATCGAGTGTTTAATAGCGCCTTTGACGTCTTTGGTAAGCTTAATCTGCTTTCCTTTGGCGGCTGCCAGAATCGATTCCAGAGCAAACATGCGGTCCTGACCGACTTTATTAAACAATTTTCTGTTTGATCGATCATCGAAATTCCCGGCAATCTGACCCTGCTTAATGAGGTCATTCAATGCTTCTGCCTGGGTTTCGGTCAGGCCGTTAATTCCTCCACCTTCTTGCACGGTTTTCAGCACATCCCGTTCTTCGTCCGTTACCCGGGTCCGGTCATTGTAACTGACGTCAATGTATTTTCCCTTGTAGTGAGTCGGTGGTGAAAACAGACCCATGGAAGAAAAAACAAATAGCAGCAAAAATCCCAGAATAAAGATGGGAAATTTATCGATAACAACACTTTTGAAGCTTAATTTTTGTCCGGTTTCTTTTCCGAACCAAGTCGCCAGTACTAACACAATGACCGGGAGAAAGAGCACCCGCGTAATGTTGAAAATTTCAGCCACTTTCAGAGTCTTGATATCGACTGCATTAAATGCCAGAGCAGCGGCGGCAACCTGGGCAGAATTTAATATCCCCGTACCGGCCCAGGCACCAAATTGTACTGGGTTCATTCCAACCAGCTTACCGATGGTCGGGAAGATAAACATGCATATAATGCCAAAGGACAAAATGGTGCCGATCGTATAAGCCATTTCTTCACTCTTAGCCTTAACCACCGGTGCTACAGCCACGGTGGCGGATACACCACAAACCCCCATACCCGCTGATAAAACACCGGTCATTGTTTTGGGTTGTTTAAACAGACCGCCCAGCCATAGTACCAGAAAAACCGTTCCCAACACAAAAAACCCGATCAACCAAACACTGTATATTCCTAATTTAGCCAGCTCGGCAAAACTGTATCGTGCGCCCAGCATGATCACGCCCATTTTAAGGACAAACCGAGCAGTCTTGACACCAGAAGCCGCAAATTTTGGGATACCAATTGTGTTGGTAATGATTACGCCCACGAGAATACCTAATACAACATAGTTCAAGTTTAATACTTTATAGATTTTAAATCCCAAGGCAGGCTGCAAATTTTTACTAAAAATTTTAACCATCGGCTCCAGGTACCACCGAATGGCCATGGCCAAAATCAAGAGTAAGAGTACCCCGCCAAGCGGCTGAAGGATAAACCGGTCCAATGTGGTATCCTGGGGCTTTCGAACTGAGTTAACAATACCACCAATGATCCCGATTGTGCCCAGCACTAAACACATGATTACTTGCAAGTCCATATATTTATGGGTATGTAAATACTTCATTGCAGGAAGAAGTACGCCGGTATTGACAATAAATCCATAGACGAAAAGAACGCCTCCCATGATAAACAAAGGCATATTTTTTTGGGTCTCCGCCATAAAATCCCCTCCTCAAGTATGACAATTTGTATTCATTAATTTTCTTTCTGACACTTGAACCCCGCGGAAAGCGGAATCCTTTTCCACTCGCTACCTCAGGGCACCTCCTTCCCCCGCTATATTGCTTGGACAAGTCTTTTGCCGATCAACCGGCAATGAATAATGATTGACTTTCAAAAATTGTGCCAGTATAAAAAATTACTTAACCTATTAATTTTTTTAAAAAAATTTTCTATAGAAAATCTCAAAAGTGCCGCCTTTGGGTGTCACTAATAACCAGAAGCGCCGCCCAAAGTTTGCACTTCTGGTACAATATAGTCCATCGGCAGTTATTATTTTAGGAATATTTATATTCGGAATTTTTCTGGTCGGATATGGTATCTTTTAATAATTTTTTGAAGGGATTGGCGTTTAATACCACTGACTTGTGCTGAAAAGGTTATATTTCCCCGGGTATGTTCCAATAAGCGGTGTAGATACCGGCGGGTAAAGGCTTCGATAGCGTGGGCTTTTAAGTCTTTGTAGGGCTGAGCAAGATCAACGATAGAGGGGCCTTCTTCTTCTACTCGAACACAGGGGGAGGAAAGGGTATTTCTAATAACCGATCCCGGGATCATCGCATACCATTCGCGAATCATATTTTCCAATTGCCGGGTATTGCCCGGCCACTCCCGATCGAGAAGCTCATTGATCACCTCGGGTGTAACCGACTTTGGTGCGGTGTCCTGCTCACAGGCAATCTTATCCAAAAAATGCTCCACCAGCAGAGGTAAATCTTCTTTGATATCTTCTAACGATGGCATGGTCAAAGAGGCCACATTTAAACGATAGTACAGATCTTCTCGAAATTCGTGGCTTTCAATTTTCTTTTCAAGTTCCTGATTGGTGGCAGCAATAATCCGGACATCCACTTCATGGCTAGTGGTGGCGCCCAAAGGCGTAATTTGCTTTTCCTGCAATACCCTGAGAAGTTTGGATTGCATGGCCGGCGACAGGTCACCGATTTCATCTAAAAAGATCGTACTGCCCTGGGCCTGCTCAAACATCCCCCGTTTATCGGATATGGCATTGGTAAAGGCCCCTTTTTTGTATCCGAACAACTCACTTTCCAGAATGGTTTCAGGCAGTGCTGGGCAATTGACAGTAACCATTTCCTTTCCATGCCGCGGGCTGAACGCGTGAATCGCCCGCCCCGCAAGCTCCTTGCCGGTGCCGGTTTCACCTCGAATCAACACGGTAATATCTGATTTTGCCAGCATCTTTATTTTATCTAGAACCGACCGCATGGGCTGGCTTTGCCCGATAATTTTTCTAAATGACGTCTGTTTTCCTAATGCTTGTAAGAGTCGGCTATTCTCGCGAACCAAGCGGTTGCGCTCCAAACCGTTTTTAACCAGATGGATCAATCTCTCTTCATCAAAAGGTTTTTGGATAAAATCGAAGGCGCCGGCCTTGATGGCCGTAACGGCTCGTTCTACTGACCCGTAAGCGGTCATGATGATCACGGTGATCGTTGCATCAAATTCCCGAATTCTCTGCAATAGAGCAATACCGTCCATGCCCGGCATCCGGATATCGGTCAAAACCACATCGATTGGCCGTTCCTGGATAATTTTAAGGGCACTAACGCCACCATCGGCTAACACCACATGGCAATCCAAATCTGAGGTAATCATCCGTTTTAATCCATGCAGCAGATCAGCCTCATCATCCACAATCAAAACGGTGTCCCGCATTTATCGCTCCTTTCTGATCTGCTGTTTCCTGTCAATGGGCAATCGTACGATAAATGAGCTCCCTTCTCCCGGTTCGCTAATCACTTCAATCTCTCCCCCATGTTGCCTAATGATACCATAGCTGACGGATAACCCCAACCCCGTCCCTTTTTGGGATCCTTTGGTGGTAAAAAAGGGCTCAAAAATCCGATCGATATATTTTTCACCGATTCCGTGGCCATTGTCGGATACCTCAATGGCTGCAACATTCCCATGATCTCGAAGCTTTGTTCGAACCGTTAATGTTCCACCCGATGTCATTGCTTGACGCGCATTCATCAATAAATTCATCAGCACTTGTTTAATTTTTTGGGAATCCACCGTAATCGGAGGAATATTGTTGATAAATTCTTTTTTTATAACAATCCTGTCCTTTTTGAGCTGAGACAAGATAACGGACAGAACATCTTCGATACAGGCATGAATATCGGTTGACGCCATTTTCGGCTCCGAAATCCGGGCAAAATTAAGCAAGGCCTCCACCACCGACTGGCACTGCTCCGTATGCTTTCGGATGATGCGAATATCTTCCGTTGCCTGCGTTTTTTCAGGCAGCTCTTTGGCAATGAGATTGGCATAACATTTAATCACTCCCAGGGGATTGTTGATCTCGTGAGCCACGCCTGAAGCCAGCTGTCCGATGGCAGCTAACTTTTCAGTCTGGGATAAATATTTTTCCATCCGACGCTTTTCTGTTACATCACGAATCATCATATCGATACCCGTAAATCGATTATTTTCGTCTCGACGAACCGAAGCGGACAGCATCACCATTATTTTTTTCCCTGTCCGATCCACCATGGGGGTTTCCAGGCTATTGACATATCCATCTTTTTCGACGGTATCAAAAAAGCCCCCCCCATCCCTGACATCCCAAAAAAGTTGATAGGCGGTCTCTATGGAGAGTGCTTCACGACGATCCTTCAGCCCAAATAATTTCAACCCCGCAATATTAATATCCCTGATTCGGGTTTTTCCATCCAGGATTAAGATGGCATCCTGGGATGTTTCAAAGATGTGCCGGTATTTGGCCTCGGATGTTTTTAATTCGTCGTGGGTCTGCTTTAAATCACAGGCGACGTGCTCGAAGGCTTCTTTTAGTTGTGTCACTTCATCACCGACTTCAATGGAGACCACTTCGCTTTGAGATTCTGTATTTCCGGGGATGTTTCTAAACGTGGCCAGCAGTCCCTTTAGCTCTGATACCACTGTGCGGTTAAAAAGTAGATGAAACAGGCCCAATAGAGATACCAGGGAAACCACGGCAAAAATGAAAATACTAAAAGCCGCTTCCCGGACCCGAACAAAAGAAATATCTACGGGGATATAGATGGTGTCCGCGGCCACCACATCACCGACGGAATAGTGAAATCCTCCTTTTGTACCATAGATCTTTATTAAATCCATGGGTGCGACGGCCGGATCTCCATGACATCTGAGACATTCGGTTTCCACATAGATGGCTCTGAGACGTGTATAGTACGATCGATCGTTATTTTTAATCACACCATGCCATTCAGCGGCCTCCGGGTGTGCCTGAAACCATTTTAACATTTTCATCTCAAACGCATCCGCCAGATTGATGGGATTCATGGGGTTTGCCGACGCCCGTTTGTAGCTGAATTCAGGGAACCGTTCCCGCACCCGCTGCATGACCTCACGACCGATAAATGAGGTAGACATGGCATGGGGAATAAACCCGTCTCGCGGCAATACATCAACCATCTTGGGCCTTAGAATATCTTTCACATAGGTTCGCGTGGCATCCGCCGTACTGATAAAAATCTCGGTTTCTTTATACACGTCCCGGGTAACCATTGCTTTGAGGTATAAATAAGCCACAAGCGAAACAACAATAGAAAACACCAGGAGAATCGTTGCGGACCCCAGTCGGAATTTAAATTTAACCGTTTTCTTTTTCATTTTGACCTACCCATCCCCTGGAAAACAATCTATTTTGGTCTTGTTTGATCCTGAAGGCTCTCTATTTAATATCTGCGCAGATAAAGTGCAATCTCAATATAAACGATAGTTTAGATTATGAATTTTTCAAACATCCGTCAAGCAGCACAAATAAATGGCCCGATAGCGAAGATTGGGTTCCCATAAATACTTAAAGGGTCATTTCTTATAATACCAATCCGGCTTTCAGGGCTAAGAAATCGGTCCGGACACCTTTAAAAAAAACGTATCAATAGTTAGGCGATTCTTTTTTATGGATAAATCCGGGGAAACGCCCTCTTTGGCCAGCTGATATTGAAGGCATTGATTCACTTTATTCTTGACATAAAAAAAAGGATCACACTATAGTTGTTTTTCAAAAACAACACACATAATAGATATGGTTGTAACTCATGGCTGTAAAAGACAAAAGAAAAGCACCCCGTGTTGATTCACTCAATCTAATATCGTACGTCGTATATGACGAATCCGGCAATGCCATTCGGCAGGGGATGGGGCGGACGCTGAACATTTCAAAAACGGGAATCTGTTTAGACACCTATCGGGCCTTATCCCGCAGACAAAAAGTATCCCTGTCCATCGGCCTTAAAGGCGATTTGGTGGATATTTCGGGGCTGGTCGTCCATGTCAGAAAAAGAAAAAATGGCCGGTTTGACAATGGCATCGACTTTGTGGAGATGGATCGACGCCAAGAATCAGTCTTAGGTAATTTTCTTACCGCATATCATCAGGCAAAAGACGCTACCCGGTAATTGTCTGTAAATACGTTTCTCCCGGCCAAAACCAACCATTTTTCTTAGCGAATGTAGCCCAGATGCCAGCCAGCCGGAGCCCGGTAATAACAGGCCATATCCGGCACCGGATCAAGCTTTACCGACCTATCACGTAAACTACTCTTTAATATGAGTTGGGGGGCCGTCAAACGCCGGTGGTAGCCATATAATGGTAACATCATCGTTCCATGGCGTCGGGTCCAAGGCCGTGAGTTCCGGCACGACAAGAAGGTGACTTCCATCCTGAAGAGGCTTTATGACCACATCGGCCGGCCCGCTCAAGGTCACGGCTGGTTCAAGAACCAATCTAGCCGGTCTTCCCCCATCCGGAATGACAATAATGGCGTTGGGACTATTCAAAATTTCCGTATTGATCTGAGTGCCCCGGGCGGTAAAATCCAAACCATCTAACCGACCAAGATTTTTATAAACAGGAGGGGGAGAAACCCCTTTGGCAAAATCACTATCAGTCAGGCGCCAAATCCCGCCGTGAGCCGGATCCAATTTGTCACCCCCAACGGTATTTACCCAGACTTCTCCTGATACAGGAGAAACTTCTACGCCATCAGGCCATCCGGGATTGGCTATAAACTGTACCGAATTTAGGGGAGATTTTCCATCGGTCAACGCATCGATGGCATCAGCCTTTATTTTCCATGTTCCGCCGTGGTAAACGATAGCCGGATTGAATTGATCGGCACCGAATCCCGAGTCGGTCACATAAAGATTACCCTTTTCATCAAAGGCAAGCGCATTTGCTAAAACCACCGGGCTGCCTGTTACTTTCTCCATGGCCGAGCCGGCCGCCAGATTAATCTCTCCCAGTATCCGCCCACTATCCGGATTAAAAGCGATAATCTTCGTTTTCAGCCTGGCAGGATCGGTGATCGGAGTGCCATCGGCCTCGGCCAGGGGTGCCGATCCCACCGGCGCGAAAATCGTACCTCGGGTAAATTTTTTCGTATTAATCGGCAAAACCGCCATACCGAGTGGCGCGGTAATACCATCGATAAAATGGAGATCGATAACCTTCAAATCTCCTCTTGCCCCAATTTCGAGTTTGCTAATAGAACCAGCATTTTCTACAAATCCGAAAGGCTTGCTGGCATCACCGTGTACGGCCGAATTCGCCACAAAGAGATACCGGCCATCCATACTAAAAATGACCGCCTCCGGGTTGTCGAACAAATGAAGCTCATTGACTACCATTCCCTTAACAGGATACTCAGGAAGTACCTCGCCCGCCCATAGTGGACCACAAAGAAAAAGTAAAGCCACCCCAACCATACCGCAACAAATGCCCCCTACCGATTTGTTCCATTTCATGATATCCTCCTCAAGTTAATCGTTGCATAATCGCTCAACCACGCTCTATATGGAGATCTCCTGACCTGCATCTTGTAAAATATCCGAATTGCGGCCCCTTATTTACCCTTCGCGGTACGTATCCTTTTTATTGCGCTTCGTTTTTTAACGTATTGTATAGATCAAAGGCTTTTTCCGGTGTTTCATCGTTGTGAACCACGGCGCCCACGGCCTGAATCATGGCGGTTGGCGATGCAGACTGAAAAATATTACGCCCCATATCGACACCACTGGCCCCTTGTTGTACCGCGTTATAGGCCATCTTTAACGCATCTAGTTCCGGCATCTTCTTTCCCCCGGCCATCACGATCGGCACGGGGCAAGACGATGTCACGGTTTCAAATCCTTCATCGATATAATACGTTTTAACGTAGTGGGCGCCCAATTCCGCACAAATCCGGGTCGCCAGCCTGAAGTACCGGGCATCCTTGGCCATGTCTTTGCCCACAGCCGTCACCGCCAGGGTCGGAATACCGTACCGATTCCCCATATCCACCATCTTCGTCATGTTAATGATTGACTCTTTTTCATATTCCCCACCGATAAAGACCTGTACCGCCATGGCACAAACATTTAAGCGAATCGACTCCTCGATTCCCACGGCAATTTCTTCATTTGACAGTTCCTTGAGGATGCTGGTTCCACCAGTCACTCTGAGAACAATGGGGGTCGTATCGGAGGGAGGAACGATGCTCCTTAAAATACCCCGCGTCAGCATCAACGTATCGGCATATGGAACCAGCGGCAGGATATTGATATCGATCCGCTCAAGTCCCGTGGTCGGCCCCTGGAAATATCCGTGATCGATGGCCAGCATTACGGTGCGGCCGCTTTTGGGGTTAAAGATACGTGACAATCGATTTTTCATTCCCCAGTCCAATGAACCAGAACCCTTCAGGAAAAACCCTTCTGTCTTTTGAGGGGTATCCAGATAAAACTTTTTTGCCTCTTGCAACTCGTCCATGTCAGCCATTGATTTTTCTCCTTTCAGTAATTTGATAACTGTATTTTTAACTGGCCAAGACTCGTTCAATAATATCTTTCATCGGCATGCATCCGACAACCATTTGATAAGCAGTCTAATCACTATCCAGCAGCCTTAATGCGGTTTTTTCATCGGTAATTAACGAGTGAATGTATTTTCCGCGCAGCGCCCCCCTGATCGCATCAACTTTGTGCTCACCGCCCGCCACACCAATCACATGTTTCATTTTTTTCAGGTTCTCGATCCTGACGGCAACCAGCCGCTGGTGAAAATCAACCGCCAGACGACTCCCGTTGATGTCATAAAACTGGCCAAGGATATCCCCCACCCCACCTTGTTTCCGGAGAATATCAAGTTCCTGGGGTGTAATATATCCAAATTGTGTAAAAGTGGCATCGGTGGACATGGGGCCAATTCCCACTACAGCGATATTGGCCAATTCCGCCATCTGGACAATCCGACCCACTTCCGGCTCATCCAATATGGCCCGGCAGGTATCTGGCGAGGACACCAGCAAAGGCGACGGAATAATATAAAAACGGCTGTTAAACTTAAAAAGCGGATTGGCCTTTTCCCGATAGGCATTTTGCAGATAAGCGGTGATCCCCCCACTCAAGGTTACCAAGGCTACTTTACTATGATCCATCAAGGATAGATAGTGAAGGGCCAGGGAAACGGTGTTGCCCCAGCCGAATCCAATCATAATTTCACTTTTTTCAAGACTCATCTCAATATATTGGGCACAGGCAGCTCCCAGATTTTGATTAATCGCGGGGGCATCAATTTCAGGGACGACAAAGGCATCACGCAGCTGCCAGTGGTCTGTGAGTTTTTTTTCCAATTCCAGGCAATTGGCACCCGGACTTTTCACATGAAAAGAAATGATGCCTTCACGTCGGCATTGTTCTAATATTTTTATCACCCGAGCACGATTGACCCCCAGGCGTTTAGCAATTTCTTCCTGAGTCATTTCTGATTTATAATAGTACCAAGCAGCGCGAATATATAATTCAGTGTTCTTGTGATGGGCGGAGGTCATTGAATGGATTCCTTCTGAAATTTTAACCATATTATTACAAATGATTTTTTATTTGTCAATAGTAATATATTCGTATCACATCGCATAAACCGCCAATACCCATATAATCATTGTAATGTAGCAATTTTACCACTTTTTAAACAAAAAATAGAAATTGTCAGACGAGTTACAATTGTCACATACCGTTATATTTGTATTGACATTCATCAACCCATTATGTCATAAAATAACTGGCCGAACGACCCGTACCACGTAAAGATAATGATTGGGTATTTTAGCATCATCCCAAACATTCCGGTATTAAGAATCTCGGCCGCATCCACCTGGCAAGGAGAAAAAAATGAGCCAACCTGTCGTGATTGTCGGTATCGGTGAACTGGGCGGTGTTTTCGCGCGAGCCTTTTTGAGACAGGGGAATCCTGTTTACCCGGTCACGCGGGGCATGAATATGGCGCCCCTTGCAAAAACGATTTCCAACCCGTTCCTTGTTCTGGTGGCCGTGGCGGAAAAGGATCTGCCGGATACCCTAAACGCACTTCCCGCTCAATGGCGCAACAAAATCGGTCTGCTTCAGAATGAGCTGCTCCCCTGCCACTGGCAGAAACATTTTATTACCCATCCGACAGTCCTGTCAGTTTGGTTCGAAAAGAAAAAAGGGCAGGCAGTCAAAGTGCTTCTCCCGACACGTGTCCAGGGCCCGAGATCTGGATTTGTTGCAGATTCACTGGGTCAATTGGATATCCCATGTAAACGATTGTCCGATGAGAAGGCGCTCTTATTTGAATTGGTCCTGAAAAACGTATTTGTTTTTACCATCAATATCGCCGGGCTGATGAAAGGTGGAACCATTGAAACACTCTGGTCGCAGCACAATGCCTTTACCCGTCAAATTGCCCATGAAGTGATCGATGTGCAGGAATCGCTGACCGGCACCACTTTCCTTAGAGACCAGTTAATCGATGGTATCCTGGCCGGTGTGAAAGGTGATCCGAACCACAAGTGCAGGGGACGCGCCGCACCCGGGCGTTTGATGCGAATCACCGAACAGGCCAATGAGGCCGATCTGAAGATTCCAAAAATAAGAAAAATCCATGATAACTGGCAACGGGCATCAGAGGAGGACGCCGATGAATAAACAAAAAGGGTATGTTCTTGCCATTGATGCGGGCACCGGAAGTGGACGAGCTGTCCTGTTCGACAACCAGGGTCATCAGGTAGCGGCATGCCAGCAGGAATGGACACATAAAAGCGACGACCGTTTTCCCAACTCCATGGAATTCGACACCCAGAACAACTGGCAGCTTTTGTGTGGATGCATCCGTCAGGCCCTCAAAGCGGGCAATGTTTTACCGGGCGACGTGCTGGGGGTCAGCGCCACAAGTATGCGTGAGGGAATTGTCCTGTATGATACTGGTGGAAAAGAGCTGTGGGGCTGTGCCAATGTTGATGCCCGGGCTGCCAGCGAAGTTCGGGATCTCAAAGAACAATTCCCGGACCTTGAAAAAGAGTTCTATCAAATTTCAGGACAAACATTTGCTTTGGGGGCATTGCCGCGGCTTTTATGGATAAAACGCCATATGAGGCCCATTTATGAACAGACAAAAAAAATCTCTATGATCAGCGACTGGGTCCTTTTCCGTTTGTCCGGAGAGATTGCCTCTGATCCATCCAATGCCGGCACCACGGGGATCTATTCACTGGCCGAACGGAGCTGGTCTCCGGAGATGGCCCGCAAAGTGGGCATCCGTGACGATATCTTTCCTCCATCCGTGGAACCCGGCACCGTTATTGGCCGGGTATCCGCTCAAGCAGCGGACGAAACCGGGCTACCCCGGGACCTCCCCGTGGTCATGGGCGGGGGAGACGCCCAGCTTGGATGTGTGGGGCTGGGTATTGTAAAACCGGGACAGGCGGCGGTTCTGGGAGGGACATTCTGGCAACAGATGGTCAACATACCCGAACCGGTTACCGATCCGGCGATGAACATTCGGATCAACCCCCATGCCGTTCCCGGCGTAACCCAGGCGGAGGGAATCTCTTTCTTTGTCGGTTTGATCATGCGATGGTTTCGTGATGCCTTCTGTCAGCCGGAAGCTGCTGAGGCGTCCAAGCGCCACATCGATACCTATTCCGTATTGGAAAAGATGGCTCAGCTTGTACCGCCGGGTGCTCATGGCATCATGCCCATTTTTTCAGATGTGATGCGATACGGCCAATGGTACCATGCAGCCCCCTCTCTTCTCAATCTCAATATCGATCCGACCTGCTGCGGTAAAGCGGAAATTTTTCGAGCCCTGGAAGAAAATGCCGCTATTGTGGCCGCAAGCAATCTGGAACAGATTTTTGCCTTCAGCGGCGTCGAAACAGATATCCTGGTTTTTGCGGGCGGGGCGTCCAAGGGACCCCTGTGGTGTCAGATTTTGGCCGATGTCACCGGAAAAAACATACGTGTTCCCGTGGTCAAAGAGGCGACGGCCCTGGGATGTGCCATTGCCGCCGGTGTCGGTGTCGGTCTTTTCGATGATATGATCCAGGCCGCCGATGAACTGGTACAATGGGAAAACGACTACACCCCTAATCCGGACAATCATCACTTGTACCAGGAAATCCGAAACCGCTGGACAAAGGCGTATGCAGCCCAGCTTTCCCTGGTGGATAATGATATCACCCAATCCATGTGGAAGGCGCCGGGTCTGTAGGAACCTTTTTTGAATCATTGTCTTTTCCAGTTTAGATTTAAAAACGCATATTAACTATCTAATAAGGAGACTCCCATGTTTTACACCAATGAATCTGAAAATGAATACCGTTTTGGCGATAACGGCCCGAAATACCTTTCCCGGGGGCCGCGATCCGATTTCGGAATCGTGACCTTATTGCCCGGCCAGGATTTCCAGGCTCACAAACATCAAAATATCGAAGAAGCATTTTATACCATCGAAGGAGAGATCCATTTATACTTAGATGGAGATTGCCACGTTCTTAAAAAAGGAGACTATTTGCGTTGCGACCCGGGTGAAGCCCATTATGTTGTCAATAAAGGCAAGGTCCCCTGGAAAGCAGTTTTTGTCAAAGCCCCTTATGACCCCAAAGACAGTATCCCGGTCGAATGAAGCCCGGAGAAATAAAACCTGTAAAAATGGAAACCGCCTCAGACAACTATCTGGTAACGCTTAAAAATATCAGCAAAGCCTTTGGCGGCGTACCCGTTTTACAAAACGTTAACCTGTCCCTGCGTCCGGGGAGTGTACATGGATTGATCGGCGGAAACGGTGCCGGCAAGTCAACCCTGATGAAGATCCTGGCCGGGGTATATATTCCCGATCGGGGTGATATGCAGGTGGAAGGCCAAGCCGTCAAATTCCGACATCCCTCCGATGCCCACGCCCTTGGGATTTATCTGGTTCCCCAGGAGCCCCAACTTTTCCCCTATTTAACCATCAGGGAAAATATTTTAATCGGAATCAAAGCCGGTTCAACAATACCAGAAGAAAAAATCAAGGCTTTAATGGATGTGCTGGGATGTGACTTTACCCTTGACCATATTGGTGCGGACCTGACCATCGCCAAGCAGCAACTGGTGGAATTGATTCGGGGGTTGTTGCGTGCAAGCCGGGTGATCATTCTGGACGAACCCACCTCGGCCCTGACCACGCGGGAAGTGGAAGCCCTGTTTACGACGTTGAAGCAGCTGAAAACAGAAAAGGATATCTGTTTTGTCTATATCACCCATCGTTTGAACGAATTGTTTGACATCGTTGACGAACTAACCGTCCTGAGAAATGGAAAAATCATCTCCCAAGGAAACATTCAACAATATAATTTGAAAGACGTGATTCAATTCATGGTCCCGTTAGTGAACGATAATAATAATACGAAAAACACCGCTGTCACCATTGAAAAAAAGACAGCGCGGATACCGACAGCCCGCGATACGGCGCCCTATATCCTTGAAGTGGATCACCTGTGCGGACGAGGATTTTTTGATGTGACCTTAAATTTGCGCCAGGGAGAGATTCTGGGAATAACAGGTGTCGTTGGCTCTGGTAGAACCGAATTCGCCGAAGCCCTAAGCGGGATCCAAGAGATATCCGGAGGCAGTATCCAGCTGGAGGGTTGTGATTATTCTGCCAAAAACCCACAAAATGCCATCGAGCAGGGAATCGCATACCTGCCCGAAGACCGACATTTACACGGATGTTTTCTCGACGGAAGCATCAAGGAAAACATCTCGTCTTCGGCCCTTCACAGTCTGTTCGGGGTATTCATCAAGAAAAAGGTAGAAGAAAA
Organism: Lepetodrilus ovalis; assembly: GCA_032361185.1. Taxonomy (NCBI): domain Eukaryota; kingdom Metazoa; phylum Mollusca; class Gastropoda; order Lepetellida; family Lepetodrilidae; genus Lepetodrilus; species Lepetodrilus ovalis. The sequence continues at coordinate 37,457 of JAUTBQ010167043.1, read as the reverse complement.
ATTAGCTCAGCGCTACGTTGACACATTGAATATCCAGACAACCGGTTTTGACCTGTTGGCAAAATTCCTCTCCGGCGGCAATCAACAAAAAGTTGTTTTTGGTAAATGTCTGGCCATCAAACCCAAAATTATGATTCTGGATGAGCCCACCCGAGGCATTGATGCCAGTGCGCGAGAAGAGATGTACATTAACATCCGTCGCTTTTCCCGGCAGGGGGTCAGTATTATCCTGATCTCTTCCGATTTTGAAGAAATAGAGAGCCTCAGCGACCGGGTCGTTATCATGTACCAGGGGCGCACAGTCAAGGAGCTGGTCAGCCCCGACATTACCCTGAACAACATCACCTTTTCATCCTTTGATTATCGGCTGCCAAATCAGACTGAGCCCGTTACCACATCAGAAAGATATCCGGCGAGCGACTTATGAAGCAGAAACTGACCAATTTGATATTGAAAAAACCGGAGCTGCTGACCATCGCCATTATCATACTCTATTTTTTGTGCATTGGCATCATCAACCCCCGCTTTATTACCGTTGATACCATGGTTCGCATCTTATACAACGGCACCATGCTGGTGTTGGTTACCGTGGGTGTCAGTGCCGTGATCATCACCAAAAACATTGATGTGTCCGTGGGGAGCCTACTGGGGCTGGCAGCCACGTTCGGTGGCACCTATTTGAATACAGCTGAACCTTCCATCGCCCTTTTCCTATTGATTACCCTTGGCACCGGGTTGTTTTGCGGGCTGTTTAATGGCGTCGGCGTTGCCTATCTGGGGGTACCATCCATCATCATGACCTTGGGGACTCTGGCCCTTTTCCGCGGAATACTGGCATTATATACCGGTGGAAGCTGGATCGACACGGTTCCTGAATGGTTTCTCAACTTTTCAAGGGAGCCGGTGTTGGGGATCTACTACCCGACCTGGATGACATTGATTATCCTCGTCTGCCTGTTCTGTTTCTTTACGCACATGAAGTGGGGCCGCCATATTTATGCCACGGGTAACAACCTTGACGGAGCCCTGCTGCAGGGAATCCCTGTAAAAAGAACGATTCTGATCGGTTTTGCATTATCCGGCGTATTAACAGGCCTGGCAGCGTTGATTTTTATCTCCCAGATCGGCACGATTCCCACCCAGGCCGGCGTTGGTATGGAGACAAAAGCAATTGCGGCAGCTGTGATCGGGGGCATCAGCCTCATGGGGGGATCTGGCAGTATCATTGGCGCAGCCCTGGGCGCGCTGCTTCTGGAAACGATATCCTACTCCCTTGTTTTCTTTCAGGTGCCGGCATTTTGGAATAATTTTATATCCGGATTTCTGCTGCTGGTCATTGTCGTGATTACGTCACGAATCCAGATTTATCTCTACCGGGAAAAAGAACGTGAAATCGACGCCAAAATAAAAAGAAAATACGCCCTGCGGGCGGATCCATCGCAATAAGGCTAAAGAAAACCTGATACCTATGAAAAAACTGCTGACCTGGCCAAGTATTCTGGTGGTAATGATTGCCATCGAATTTATCGTATTCGGTATGCTGAGCTCCCGGTTTCTCAATCTATCAAACCTGCTGTACAGCGTCGGAGACTTTCTCTACATTGCCGTGGCCGCTTTGCCCATGACGCTGATCATCGTTTCTGCAGGGATTGATATCTCGATTGGTTCCATTATGGGTCTGGGGGCCATCATGACCGGGCTGGTATGGGTGAAAACCGGCAATATAATTCTTGCAGTCGCTTCGGGCCTGGTCGGCGGCACGATGGCCGGCGCTATCAACGGTGCCCTGATCCTGATCACCCAGGTCAATCCGTTGGTCATTACCCTGGGAAGCAGTTTTCTATTCTCCGGACTGGCCCTGACGCTCTCGGGGCTTGCCGGCAGCACCGGATTTGAAGGAATCGGCGGGTTCCCGGATTCTTTCGTCAATATTGCCAATGGTGAAATATTCGGGTTACCAAACCCCGTAATCATCCTGATCATATTAATTTTTATTTTCTATATTATTCTGCACCATACCAAATTCGGCCGCTATCTTTTCCTGATCGGCATGAGTCCCGAAGGCGCCAGATATTCTGGTATTCCTGCCGGCCGGATGATTGTCGCCAATTATGCCCTTGGAGGAATGACAGCTGCCTTTTGCGGTATCATGCTGGCCTCTTATTTTACATCTTCGCGTAGTGACCTCGGGGCCGATGCCCCTTTAACGGTTATCACCTGCGCAGTGCTGGGCGGTGCCAGTATTTATGGCGGAACCGGCAGCATCCTGGGAACAGCGCTGGCCAGCCTGCTTATCGGGTATATGAAATACGGTCTGCAGATGATCCGGATTACATCTCACCAGACCAATGTTTTTCTCGGTATTGTCCTGATCGCATCGATCTCCGGAAGATATTTCTGGGAACGATTCAGCAGTCGACGTAAAAATAAAATGGCTCTAAAAAAAATTAAACCAGATGATTGATACAACCGAAACGAAAGGGGGTGAGCAGGACCAATTTCTCCGATACGATTAAACCCAACCGATAAAGAAAGGAGTTGTTCGTTATGAAAAAATTTGCGTTTGTTCTATTGGCTGTTTTTATGATTTCCATGGCGCTCACGTCCAATGTCATGGCTGAAAAAAAATTCAAGGTCGCATTTCTCCCCAAAATAATCGGTAACACCTTTTTTGAGGTTGCCGGTGCCAATGCGGTCGAGATGGGAAAAAAACTTGGCATAGAAGTGACCTACGACGGCCCGGCAACTGCCTCTGTGGCAGAGCAGGTAAAATTCATCAACACCTTTGTCAACCAGGGATATGATGCCATCGTCGTTTCGGCCCTGGACCCCAAAGGACTCAATCAGGCCTTAAAACGTGCCATGAAAAAAGGTGTAATTATCGTTACCTGGGATTCGGATGTGGATCCCCATTTTAGAACGTTCTATGTTAACCAGGGCACACCTGATATTTTAGGAAAAGTATTGGTTGATATGGTGGCAAACCAACTTCCCGATCCTCAAAAAAAGATCAAGGTCGCCTTCCACTATTCTTCGCCAACAGTCACCGACCAGAATTCCTGGGCCAAATTCGCCGAAAAAATTATTGGCGAAAAGTATAAAAACTGGGAAATCGTCACCTGGCAATACTCTGAAATGGACTTTCCTAAAGCGGTATCGGTCGGTGAGCAACTTTTAAAGACCTATCCGGATGTTGATGCCATCATCTGCCCGGACTCAACTGCCTTTCCAGGTCAGGCCAAAGCGGTTGAAAATCTAAAAAAAGGCGGAGACGTCATTGTCGTCGGCTTCACGACACCCAGTACCATCAGCCAATACATTAAACGCGGGACGGTCGTGCAGGGCGCTCTCTGGGATTGCGGGGTACAAGGTGCAGCCGGCGTCTATACTGCCTATAAACTGCTTAAAGGGGAAAAAATTGAAGTGGGGAAATCTTTTAACATGCCCGGTGTCGACGGCGATTTTAAAGTGGTTCCCAACCGGATGCAAGGGGGAGATATGTACGAAAAAGGCGACCTGGCCGATGCCAAGGACAACGGCATCATCCTTTTACCGGAACGCCTGATTTTTACCAAAGACAATATCGATAAATATAAATTTTAGCAAACTCGAATCTTAACCCGGTCTGCCTGATGCTGGATACCCGGTGTCGGATATCGGATGTATATCATCCATATCTATCATCAGTATCCAGCATTTGGTATCCCGGATTTAAGGCCTGGGATTCGTGATACAGGATCATCCCGCCAACATCGGCATCACATCTTTGACAAAACCGCTTGTATCGGTAAAGTGGTAACCGGCTATCCCTGCAGTTTCCGCCCTTGTGATATTCCCTTTATTGTCATCAATAAGCAATGTTTCTTCGGGCTTGATGCCCAGATCCGTAAGCACATACGGGAACAAAGTGCCCTCCCGCTTGCTTTTATGGATATGATAAGAATTATACACCCTGTCAAACAGGGGAAAGATGGCATATTTTTCTTCTAATTCGTCCAGCCAATTGGTGTGATCACTGATTAACACGGTTCTTAAATCCCTGGTGTTTATCTTTTTTACACATGCGATCATTTCCGGCCATAATACATACCCGGCGATAAAGAATTCCCTCAGACAATGATCTTCCAAGGCGTGGTTGGTATTTTTCCTGAATAATTCCCAAAACACGCGCTCCTCACACAACCCATCCACATATCCGGATTGATAAATTGCCTCGACAGCCATGCGCTGAAACCATTCGGGATCAACCCCCTGCCGGTTGGCGATGGTTAACAAGCCAACTCTGAAACCATCTTCGGCAAGCACCCCGCCAAAATCAAAAAGAATAGTTGATATCATTTTTACATGTATTTCCTTTCAACTATTTTTCTCCCATTTTTCATATTCCGTTCATATGGTTTTCATTTTAACCCGGTATGGTCGTCTTGACTATAAGGAAAGTTCGTTTGGTTTTCAACCAATAACCATCCACCAGCAAAGAGGTGACAGTATGAGAAGCGGTATCAAGCAATTGGGTTATCTGATCTGTATTTTGGGATTTTGGGCATCAACGGCAATGGGCAGTCCCTCTGAAATCGCCAATCACACACTGGCGCCCTATTTTTACATCGAAACCGGCGATGCACAAACAGACGCTTTTCCGCTAAAGGAGACATCGGTTTCCGTAAACTTAAACGGAGTCATTGCCAACGTCACGATTACCCAGACCTATATGAATAATGGGACACTTCCATTGCACGGGCAATACATCTTTCCCGCTTCTACCCGCGCCGCCGTCCATGGCATGACCATGACCATCGGCGAACACGTCATTACCGCCCGGATAAAAAAACGTAAGGCGGCCAAGCAAATATTTGAAGCGGCTAAAAAAGCGGGAAAAAACGCGTCTTTGCTGGAACAACAGCGTCCCAATGTGTTCCGCATGAATGTAGCCAATATCATGCCCGGCGATACCGTTGACATTGAGCTGCATTACACCGAATTGCTCGTACCCTCCCAGGGGACCTATTCATTTGTGTTCCCTACCGTCGTGGGACCGCGATATGCCGGTGAGCCCGAATCCGTTACCCGGCCCATTGACCAATGGGTAAAAAATCCATATTTACCTGAAGATACAAAAAATCCGACACGATTCCGAATGGAGATTCAAATCACATCGGGCATTCCCATTGCCAAAATCGTCTGCCCGTCACACCAAACTGAAACAATATGGGAAAACGATAAAACAGCGAACATTCTCCTTTCTGAATCTGAAAGAAACGGCGGAAACCGGGATTTTATTCTCAATTACCGCCTGGCCGGGGAAAAAATCCAGTCCGGCCTGATGTTATACGAAGGAAAAACGGAAAAATTCTTTTTATTGATGGCCGAGCCGCCCGAGCGGGTCCAACCGGACACCCTGCCCCAACGAGAGTATCTGTTTGTGGTGGATGTTTCCGGTTCCATGCACGGATTTCCGCTAAACACGGCCAAAACGTTGCTCCAGCGGTTAATTCACCAGTTGGAACCGGACGATCGATTCAATGTATTGCTTTTTGCCGGTGGATCCCGCCTCCTGTCACCCTCATCTCTTTCGGCCACACCCGAAAACATTCATACCGCCATCGATCTGATCGAAAATCAGCAGGGAGGAGGGGGGACTGAGCTTTACAAGGCATTAAAGCATGGGATGGATATCCCCCTTGACGAAACGACAGCGCGGACGATCCTCATCATCACGGACGGATATATCTCGGCTGAAAAAGACGTATTTCAATTGATTCAAAACAACCTCAACAAGGCCAGTGTGTTCGCTTTCGGTATTGGCAGCAGTGTGAACCGCTACCTCATTGAAGGAATCGCCCATGCTGGTCAGGGAGAACCGTTTATCGTCACCGACCCCGAGCATGCCCCCCTGACAGCGGATCAGTTCCGGAAATACGTTGAATCTCCGGTTTTAACCCATATCCAGGCCCAATTTAACGGATTTAACGTCTACGATGTGGAACCCCGGCACATTCCCGATCTGTTTGCCAGCCGACCCATCATCATTTTTGGTAAATGGCGGGGGCAGGCACGGGGATCCATCCAGATTTCCGGCATCACCGGCAATGGATCGTTTCATCAATCGATACCTATATCAGAAACCCGGCCCGTAGAGGCGAATCGTGCCCTGCCCTATTTATGGGCCCGCATGCGGATTTCCCAGCTCAGTGATTTTGGCGATGGCTCAGATACCAAAGAGCGCCAGGCAGAAGTCACTTCGTTGGGATTAACCTACAATCTGCTCACCCGCTACACATCCTTTGTCGCCGTTGACAATGTGGTGCGCAACCCGTTGAAGCACACGGATACCGTCAAGCAACCCCTGCCCTTGCCCCTGCATGTTTCCAATCTGGCGGTAGGGGGCGTATCCAATGTTCCGGAACCGGATTTGATCCTGCTTCTATGCGTGGCCAGTTTAATCCTGTGGATCTGGTACCGCTATGGCTACAGAATTACTTCCACTACCTGTCGTAGGAGATAAATAATGAATCGCCCCTTTTTCAGCAGTGAAGTGCGATCTCGGATGATTGACCCGGGAAAGATAGCGGCCGGACTGCTTCTTTTCGCAGTCGCTTTCGGATTGAAATACCATTACCGCCATGCCACCAGTGAAGACCTGGCGTGGGTATTGAAACCAACGGCAACGCTGGTAATGTGTCTAAGCGACCTGACGTTTGTTTCTGAAGCCCATACCGGATTTATCAGTCGGGCGGGAAGAATCATCATTGCGCCGTCTTGCGCCGGTATCAATTTTATGATCGTCGCCCTGTTAATGGCGGGCAGTACCGGAATTTTCCGATTGAAAACCGGATGGAAAATACCCGTCTGGCTTGGTGTAACCGGCATCAGCGCCTATGGACTGACCCTTGTCGTCAACGCCATTCGCATTGTGGGGGCCATCCGTTTATACGCAATTAATATTTACCAGGGCTGGTTAACCCCCGCCCTGGTCCATCGGCTGGAAGGCGTCGGGGTCTATTTTCTGGCCCTGTGTCTTTTCCATCTGACGATGCAATACCTGCTGACGATTTTTCTTTTCCGTTCGTCCCTTCCGAGAAAGATCGAACCCGGCATTCGGCCTTTTATCGGTTTGATTCCGGCCACCTGGTATTTCCTGGTCATACTCGGCATCCCCCTGATCAATCGCACCGCGGCCCGCGATCCGGCCCGATTTATTGAACATGGTCTGACGGTGGTGATCGGAAGCGGACTTGTTCTTTTCGCCTTTTTTTTGGTACGATCGGTGATTACCGGCAGTCATCGAGTGATACTGCCAAAAATAAAAAGCGATTGGCCTGTTTTTCCCCGGCCAAAGGAAATGAAACAATGAAACCGACGATATTGATCGTGGAAGACGAACCGGCCATTGCCGATACCATCCAATATGCCCTCGAGACCGATGGATTTGACACGCTGTGCACCGCTTCCGGCCTGTCCGTTGTCGGGCTGCTTTCTGAGCATCCGATTGAGCTTATCGTATTAGATATTGGCCTGCCGGACATCAACGGATTCGAGCTTTGTAAGCGCATACGCCAGCAGCATACCACTCCCGTTATTTTTCTGACCGCCCGGACCGAAGAAATTGACCGGGTGGTAGGGCTTGAAATTGGTGCAGACGACTACGTGACCAAGCCCTTCAGCCCCCGCGAACTCGTTGCACGGGTCAAAGCCGTGCTTCGCCGCACATCACCGGAAACGGCCCAAGCCCCACCAAAGTCAATATTTACCGTCAACGAATCCAAACGACAAATCGCTTATTTTGAGTGCATTCTGGAGCTGTCCCACCTCGAATACGATATTCTAAAAACATTTATTCGGCGTCCAGGACACGTCTTTTCGAGAGACCGATTGATGGATCTGGTATGGGATGAACCTGAAACGAGTATGGACCGAACCGTCGATGCCCATATTAAAAATATTCGTGCAAAACTAAAAAGTATTCAACCGGATATCGACCCGATTGTGACCCACAGAGGGACGGGGTATGCCCTGAAAGAGGACTTATGAAACTTGGCGTCCGCATATTTGCCTGTTACCTGGTAATTTTCATCATCTGCTTTTCCTGGCCCCTGCATTGGATGCTCAACACGCTCAGGACCCGCTACCTTGAAGGCGTCGAAGACCCGCTGGTGGATCAGGCCAACATCCTCGCGTCGATCATCGGCGCAGAGATGCAGGAAAACCGATTTAACCCCGAGATGTTATACGAGGCCCTGCAACGTACCGGCGCACGCACATTCAATGCCAACATTTACGACATGGTCAAAACCCATGTTGATATGGGGTTCTACGTGACCGATACCAAGGGGAAAATAATCTTCGATTCCCGGACGCGGGACAATTGGGGAAAAGACTATTCCCGGTGGCGCGATGTCCGTCTGACATTAAACGGCCGATACGGCGCCCGCTCAACCGATACCGACCCCGGTGACCCATCCTCCGCAGTTCTCTTTGTCGCCGCCCCTATCATGATCGATGGCCAGACGGCCGGTGTCCTGACCGTGGCCAAACCCACTACCAATATCGATGGTTTTCTCAAACGCGCCAAGCCGAGGATTTACCGGGTGGGTTCTCTGGCTGCGGCGGCGGCTATCCTGCTGAGTCTGATCGTTTCCATGTTGATCACGCGCCCCATTAAACGGATTACCCGATATGCCGATGATATCCGGGCCGGTAAACGCAGCCCGCTACCCAACCTTGGCCGATCGGAAATTGGTGTGCTGGGGGATACCATTGATAAAATGCGCGAAGCATTGGAAGGGAAAAAATATGCGGAGCAATACGTCCAGACGCTGACCCATGAAATTAAAAGCCCGTTATCCGCTATCCGGGGTGCCGCTGAATTGCTCAGTGAAGAGATGCCTGTTAAACGCCGCGCCCGCTTTCTCGCCAATATTCGCAACGAGGCCGGCCGGATCCAGCAGATTATCGACCGGATGCTGGAGCTGGCCGCCCTGGAAAGCTGCAGCATCCTCCAGAAAAAGGAAAAGGTCGTATTCAAGACGATCGTCAATACAGTCCTGGAAAGTAAACAGCCCCTGATTCAGCAAAAGAACCTGCGGATTGACAATACAGTCAAAGACGGCCTGGTAGTCACCGGCGACGGGTTTCTCCTTTTTCAGGCGATCGCGAATCTTATCCAGAACGCAATCGACTTCAGCCCCAGGGGGGAGCGCATCACACTATCTGCCGATTCAGACGAAAAAACGATAACGTTTACCGTTGCTGATCGAGGTACATCTATCCCTGAATATGCCCGGGAAAAAATTTTCGACAAATTTTTTTCCCTGCAGCGCCCTGACAGCGGGAAAAAAAGTACGGGACTGGGCCTGAATCTGGTCAAAGAGGTCGCCCATCTCCACAATGGCGAGATCACATTGATCAATCGCGCCAAAAAGGGCGTTCGGGCAACGCTGTCGCTGCGGCGATCATAATTTTCTTTGTCGTTCTTTTTCTGCGGTGACGCAATAAATCCCCCGGCCTTCACGAGTGGGTTTAAAACAAAGGTTGTCCGAACGGCATGTTGAAGCGGCTCGATCACCAGACTGCCACCGCTTAACCAGATCGGGCTCCCGGATAAACGGCCGGCTCATGGAAATAAAATCGGCTCTGTTTTCACCAACGATCCGTTCGGCCACTTCTAGAGATCGAATCCCGCCGACTAAAATTATTGGGATATTGACGGCTGTTTTAAATGCAAAGGCCGCATCCTTGAAATACGCTTCATCGACTTCTTTTCGAATTCCCATCCGGATGGGAATTTTTTTACGACCTGAAAGTGCTGTCCCCCCGGACACTTCAATGGCATCAATCCCCCCGGCATCCAGCATTTGACCGGCATGGACAGCATCTTCAAGCTCAAGACCATCGTCCAAATAATCCCTGGTATTCATTTTAATCAACACCGGGTAATCTTTTCCAACCTGCCGTCGGATCGATTCGATAATTTCCAGATGAATTCGGACCCTGTTTTTCAATTCACCGCCGTAATCATCGCTCCGGTGGTTGAAAAATGGGGACAAAAACTGGCTGAGCAGGTATCCATGGGCAGAATGCACCTGGACGCCATCAAATCCAGCGGCTTGGGCGCGGGCCGCGGCCCGGCCAAAGGCGGCCACGGTATGACGAATATCCGCAATTGACATTTCCCGAATCGGATGTTTTGTGGCCTGTTCGATGACCGAAGGGGCCAGGGGCGATTGTCCGGTACGTTCCGAATCGGCAAAAATACCGGAATGGGCCAGCTGGGCGACGATGGGGGTGCCATGTACATGGACAGCAGATACCATTTTCCGGAGGCCACCTACCAATCCATCTTCGTAAATGCCAAGTTGCCGGCAGCCAGCTTGCCCCTGTTTTGTAATATAAGCGTGTCCCGTGACAATCAGGCCAACACCACCTTCAGCGAGCTCAACCATCGTTTGGATCAGTTGATCGGTGACCACGCCATCCTCAGTGGCCATCCCTTCCCAGGTAGCTGAACGAACAAAACGATTGTTCAGCTGCATGCCGCTGATGGCAGCAGGTTGAAAAAGTATCGACATGAGGTCTCTTTCTTGTGTTGAAGTCTAATCTTTGCCGTTTCAGAATTGCTCAATGATTCATCCGGTTCAAACAAACATGACCGGATCGATTTGTCTTTGTCTCAGTTCGTGACCGGAAACAGCCACTGGCGGAAGTGTTCATCCTGACCATTGATAATGGCATCCATTATCTTCGATATTTTCTGGGTGACGGGGCCCGGGGTTGCTTCGATGGAACGGTTTTCTATTTGTCGAACCGGCAGCACTTTGTTGGGCGTTCCTGCTAAAAATATTTCGTCGGCCGTCAACAGCCACTTGCGGGGAATTCGAACTTCCTTTACTTGATCGCTGTAAAAACGCGCCACTTCAAGAATCGATTCCCGGGTAATGCTTTTAAGTACTGTTCCAGCTCCTGGCGTAGAAAGAACGCCATCCCTGACAAGAAATATCGACTCGGTCGGCCCCTCGGCGACAAATCCCTGGGTATCGAGTAGAACCACATTTTCAAATCCGCGACGTCTGGCATCATTTCTGGCCACCATCCCGTTTAAATAATTCGCGGCGGCCTTGGCCTCAATGGGAACGGTTTGCGGGTCCAATTTTCGCCATGGGGAAATACCAACCGTGGTACCGGTTTCAAAAGGAAAAGATAACCCGCCCAGATCGCGATCAGGATCCACCACAAAAATTGATATTGTCAGGGGAGCTTCCGGCGGCAAAATACTGAAGGCCACATCGGTATAGGCACCGATAATCTTAATAAACCCCGACTTGACTTGATTGCGCCGCACGGTTTCCTTTACCTTTTCCACCAGTTGATTTTGTGTGAAGGAAATTTCCATCTCCAATAATTCGGCTGTGCGGTACAGCCGTTGAATGTGTTTATCCAATCGAAAAATAGCACTACCCGAATCAGTGGGATGCAACCCCATTATTTCAAAAATGGCGCTTCCCCGTCCAAAGGCATGACTCATTTGATGAACCATTGCCTGGTCCCAATTAACAAAAACATCTTTCATGAATACAATACGTTGGTTCAGCATAAATATATCCCGGTATTTAGCATTAACAGCAACGACAGAAAATTTTTCTAATATCTGATTAGAATATGCCAAAAGGAGAATAGTGTGTCAATTCGTAAAAAACTCAGGCGGCCGTTCATCTCATCAAGCACGGACGCCTAAATGCCTTGATAATGGATCACCTGAGACAAAAGTGTGTCAGTGGTTTTATACTCGTTTCCGTATCGGCTTGAAATGTAATTCATTTTACACATCTAGCACCTGTTCCTATAAAAACTTATCATTTCTGCATTGACGACATTGATGATTTAATATATCTGTATAATATTATACTATGTTTCACACGCCATAATGGCGAAGATTTATTGGCATACGAATTGTTAAGTCCGCCTTGAAATAGTCCCTGTCTTTTTAGAGCGGATGTAAGCATCTCTAAATACCATCATCAGTGGCTCGATTTTGAATATGATTAAGAAAATTCTCCTTGTGGATGACAATCCGGATATCACCCGAGCCCTTGGTCTCTTGATAGAAGCCACGGGTAAATATAAAGTTCGGGAGGAGAACCAGGGGATTAAGGCACTTAACGCTGCCCGTGAATTTCGACCCGACCTGGTTTTTCTTGATATCATGATGCCGGATCTGGAAGGCAACGAAATTGCCGCTCAACTTGAAAAAGATGAAGACCTCAAGCATGTCAAAATTGTCTTTCTTACGGCCATTGTTACCAAGGGAGAAGTGCTGGCGGGAAGTGTAACCAATATATCCGGCCACCCCGTACTTGCCAAACCGGTTAAATCTAAAGAGTTGATCCGCTGTATCGAAGAATTGTTGCGGAACTAACTTGCTACCAAACGATTTGCCATCAACAAACCGTCAAACTTACCTGATTAATATTTCAAATAAATTTATCCGGCGGATGAAAAATCATGCTTCAGGGGAGAACCTATAAAGAAGTATATCGCCATTTTAAATGGCAAATCCCGGAATACTATAACATTGGGATTGATGTCTGTGATAAATGGGCCACTGACAAAAATCGGGTAGCCCTTATCTATGTGGATTCTAATGGACAGACGCGAAATTTCACTTTTCATGAACTCAAAGAGTATACGAATCGATTGGCCAATGCATTGCGGGCAAATGGTGTTGCCCGAGGGGATCGAATCGGGGTACTGCTTTCCCAGCGCCCGGAAACCTTGATTTCCCACATCGCGATCTATAAATTGGGCGCCATTGCGGTCCAGTTGCTTACTCTCTTTGGGCCGGACGCGATTCAATTCCGACTTTACGATAGCGAAGCCACCGTCGTGATTACCGACAGAGAAAGTATACCAAAAATAGAAGAGATTCATGAGCATCTTCCACAATTAAAATTAATCATTGTTGTGGATGCCAATCGAAAATATGGCGGCCTGGACTTTTGGGAATGCGTGAAGAAAGGAAGTGGCACTTTTACACCCGTATTAACCAGGCCTGAAGATCCGGCATTGATCATCTATACCTCGGGCACCACGGGGCAACCCAAAGGAACGCTCCATGGCCATCGGCTGCTATTGGGTATCCTCCCCGGGTTTGAATTTTTTCACAACCTATTCCCCCAACATGGGGACCTGATGTGGACCCCGTTAGACTGGGCCTATATCGGTGGATCATACGATGCATTATTTCCGACCTTGCATCACGGCTGTCCCGTGTTGGCATATCGACAACGGAAATTCGACCCCGAGAATGCTTTTTACATGATGAAAAGGTTTCGTGTCAGAAACCTCATGGCCGTCCCCACGGTTTTACGGATGATGATGGACGCAGTCAAGCATCCCAAAGAACGATATCAGCTTGAATTACGATCAGTATCCGCCGGCGGAGAAACCCTGGGTGACAAATTGAGCACATGGACCCAGGAGAATCTGGGCGTTCAATTAAACGAACAGTATGGGCAGACGGAATGTGATCTGGTTATCGGATTCTGTTCGCAAATCATGGATATTGTCCCCGGATCCATTGGCAAGGCAACCCCGGGCCATAAGGTCGAAATCATCGATGAAGCTGGCCAGGTGGTCACACCGGGTGTAAAAGGTGAGATTGCCGTTAAAACTCCGGACCCGGTCATGTTTTCAGGCTATTGGAACAACCAGGAAGCCACGAAAGAAAAATTCAAAGGCGATTGGATGGGTACCGGGGATTATGGGTATAAAGACGACGACGGGACCTTTTGGTTTGTCGGGCGACAGGACGATATCATCGAAAGCAGTGGATACAGAATCGGTCCGGGCGAAATAGAGAATTGTTTAATGACGCATAAAAGTGTAGCATTGGTCGGTGTCATCGGCGTTCCCGACCCGGTCCGGGGAGAAATCATAAAAGCCTTTATCCTTCCCCGAAAAGGCGCCCAAACCAATCAGGCGCTTAAGGAAAGCATCCGGAAACATGTAAAAACCAGGCTTGAACGCCATGCGTATCCGCGCGAGATTGAGTTTGTAAAAAAAATGCCCACAACCAAAACAGGTAAGATATTACGGCAGGCCCTGCGACAGATCCATAAGCAAAAAAGCCGGTAAATCAATTTATTGTACGAATATTCAGGGAGGAGATTAGAATGGCTGAAAAAACGGTCCTTTTCGCCCGGCATGAAAATATTGGAATGATCACCCTGAACCGGCCGAAGCGATTAAATGCCATCACAAAAGAGTTACTCAGCGATTTCACTGAACAACTTGTGAAGGCAAAAAATGACGAAGAAGTGGTGGCGGTGATTCTAACCGGCAAGGGAAAATCCTTTTGTGCCGGAGAGGATTTAAAAGAAACCGCCGCCGGTAAAAATTTTGATGTCTGGGTAAAGGAAACCCAGGGGCTTCAGGACATCCAACGCGTGATTATGGACTTGGGAAAACCACTTATCGCAGCGGTAAACGGGTATGCCCTGGGGGGAGGATGCGAATTTGCAATGAGTTGTGATATCCGTATTGCCTCCGAGAATGCATCCTTCGGATTTCCGGAGACCGAAGTCGGGCTCACCATAACCACTGCCGGGACCAAGCTGCTACCCCAGATTGTTGGCCTCGGAAAAGCCAAAGAGCTTGTCTTTACAGGAGAATTCATCGATGCGGCCGAGGCCTATCGAATTGGTCTGGCCAACAAAGTGGTTCCAGTTAAGGATTTAATGACCGAAGCGTTGGCCATGGCCCAAAAAATTGGAAAAAAATCTCCTCTCGCCCTTCAGCTTTCACGAACAGCTCTTGATCAGGGGCTTCATTCCAGCTTTGAACAGATTTTAGAAATGGAAGCAGGTCATTTGCTGACCTGTGCCGGTGCTCAAAGCCATATCGACTTTATCGAAAAAAAATTAAAGCAAATGGGGAAAGATCAGACCTGAAAATACTTCGATGATCCATTTCTCTCAATCCGGATATAGATATCTGATAAAATCCATTATATTATTGCTATCCATTTCGGATAGCCGGTTATCTTGAGGGGAAACAGAAATAATCTCATCTGTTTTCCCCGATGATGGCCATAAGCCAATAGCCGGCTACCATAATTTTTTTTTTTACCAACAAAATCTGCTGATTTTCTGTCCACACCCCATTAAAATGAATACCTCGCTTTGTGAAAATTTTTATGAATTTCTGTAATTATCTTGACATCAAGATAATTCTATTTACCTTTTTATTATGGAAACAGCCTCGCATATCCGATTGGTTTTATGGAAAGCGGCCAAGGCCGTTGAAAAAATTGACCGGATGAGTATCGCCGAAACCGGCTTACATCTCAGTGATTTTGCGATTTTGGAGGTGCTGCTGCACAAGGGACCACTTCCAATCAATACAATTGGCGAAAAAGTGCTCTTGACGAGTGGTTCCATGACAGCTGCTGCCAATCGGCTGGTGGCTAAAGGATATGTTCAACGAATTCAAGACCCTTTAGATGGTCGATGCTTTAATATCCATCTGACAAAAATCGGCCGGAACGTTATTAAAAAGGCTTACAAAATGCATGCACAAAACCTTGAAACGATTGTGAACATATTATCACCCGAAGAGCGTTTCGAGATTGTCCGGCTATTAAAAAAAATAGGTCACAACGCCGACAAATTAAAGCAGGATTAATAACATATGCCTGATCCTAAAAAAGATTCTGTTATGGAGGGATCATGACCTGGCGAAATAGATCCGACAAATGGGGGGCAATTGCCATCTTTTTCCATTGGATCACCGCTGTCTCTGTTTACGGTATGTTTATTTTAGGTCTTTGGATGGTCCATTTGGGATATTATCATACCTGGTATTACCAGGCCCCTCAAATTCATAAAAGTATTGGGACTATATTGTTTTTTATAACAATAATTCGATTAGTCTGGCGAGTTTTAAATAAAGCTCCCAAATATTTGTCCAGCCACACTGCTTTTGAACGAAAAACAGCCAAATGGGTCCATCAATTGCTCTACCTGTTTCTTTTTTTTGTGATGCTCAGCGGATATCTGATCTCCACGGCAAAGGGTCAAGCCCTTATCATTTTTGGCTGGCTCAAAATTCCCGCCATCATATATGGCGTTGAACACCAAGCGGACATAGCGGGTACAGTGCACAGGGTCTTCGCAATTGGCCTGGTCAGCGTGGCAACGTTACACCTTTTAGCGGCATTGAAACACCACTTCATCGATAAGGACAGAACGCTTCTGCGGATGCTTGGTCGATGATCAACTGACAGGAATGTACAAAAAGGAGTCCAAAATGAAAAAGATAACGTTATTCGTATCAATTGTTATGGCATTTTTCTGGGTCGCATCTTTTTCCCAGGCGGCCGATTATAAAATTGACACTGAAAAAGCACATGCCAATATTTCTTTTAAGGCAAACCATTTAGGCTTTAGCTGGGTGGTGGGCCGTTTTAACAAGTTTGAAGGTAAATTTTCTTATAACGAAAATAATCCCGGAGCTTTTCATGTAGAAGTGACCGTAGACACAACTAGCATTGACAGCAACCAGGCCGAACGAGATAAACATCTGCGTAGTAAAGATTTTTTATTTGTCGATAAATTTCCTTCGGCAACCTTCGTCAGCACCTCTTTTACGGAGAAAGAAAATGGCAAAGCTGAGTTGGTGGGCAATCTTACCCTGCGGGGGGTAACCCGGCAGATAAAAATCGATTTTCAGCACGTCGGCCATGGAAAAGATCCATGGGGAAATTATCGACGGGGGTTTTCGGGAAGCACGACGTTAACCCTGAAAGACTTTGGTATCGAGTTTGACCTCGGTCCTCAGGCTCGCCAAATCGAGGTATCGTTTTCAGTAGAAGGTATTCGACAATAAACAACAAAGAATGGCAGCTTCGATAGCCCAAGGCTCAATAGGTTTTCCCCTGAAACCTTCCTTGAAATGTCGAAATTAATCCGATTCCAGCCAGTTTCTGAAAAAATTCCACCCCCCTTTGCCAGGGGGGTGGAAATGTGATAAAAAATTTCAAATAATTGCGGTAACAAGGGAACCTCAAAAGACGCTGGATACCAAGGGCGCTTTGAGCATCAAATCAGAGTAGATTGAGCAAAACGAAAAGTCTAAATTGTGGCTCATCCGGCTTATGCGTACTTTTAGAAATAAAGATCCGAAAAAATCACCATTTAACAGCAGATATGGGTTGAATACTCGGCACATTTTTCTTTTCGTGAGAGCCCTTTCACCCAGACTTGAAGGGCTCTCACGAAAAGAAAAATGTGCCCATCAAGGCTGGTTAGCATAAACACCTTTTATATCAATAAAATATAAAAAAGTACGCTGATTCCGGATGAACCTAAATTGTCTCAAAACAACGAATGAAGGGAAGTTTTAAAATGACGTATGAAGAAGTAATTGTTGAAAAAATTGATCCCCATGTCGGTAAAATCACCCTTAACCGCCCTGACAGCCTAAATACGTTCAGCAGTCAAATGGCGATTGAACTCGTTGACGCACTCGATGGGTTGGATGGAGATAAAGATATTCGAGTCATCCTCTTAAAAGGTGCGGGGAAAGCGTTTTGTGCGGGAATCGATGTAAATGAGCTTGCAGGAAAGACCGCGCTGGAATATCGGGATTGGATCGAACGGATGGAAAAGCCTTTAATTACGATATCCAAAATGAACAAGCCGGTAATCGCACAATTTCATGGTATTGCAGCAGCCAACGGCATGGGGCTGATCGCGGCGGCGGATCTGGTTATCGCGGAAGAAAATGCCCGCATGGGATTGACGGCCATTAATGTGGGCCTTAATTGTGTCGGCCCGATCATTCCGGTGGCCCGGTGTGTGGGACGGAAAAAAGCGCTGGAATTGCTACTTTACGGCAATCTGATCCGAACCCCGGAAGCGCTTAATTTGGGACTGATCAACAAGGTGGTACCCAAAGGGGAACTTGAAGATGCCGCACTGGAATGGGCCGGCGAGCTTGCCCGAAAAAGCCCCATTGCCGTCCAGATCGCCAAGAGCGCCTATTATAAGTCCGAAGACATGGCATACGAAAAACAATTTGCCTATATGAACGAAGCCTTTGCCCGTTTGTGCACCACCGACGATGCCAAAGAAGGAGTGACGGCATTTTTCGAAAAAAGAAAACCTGCCTGGAAAGAAAAATAATCAAGTGAATTGATGGTTATGAAGAACGACCCGATCTTCTTTTACAAGAGAAGGTCGGGGCCAATCAACCCAGGGCCACGTCAAGGATCATCATCACCGTAAAGCCGGCCATGGTGGCCATCGTGACGATATCAATATTTTTCTCGTTTCGCTGAGATTCTGGGATCAGTTCTTCCACCACCACAAAAATCATGGCACCTGCCGCAAAACAAAGCGCATAGGGCAGGATATTCTGCATCCGCAAGACGAATACAGCGCCGATCACTCCGGCAACCGGCTCTACAATTCCGGATGCTTGTCCTAACAGAAAACTTTTTGTCCGCCCCATTCCTTCACGTCTCAATGGCAGCGATACGGCAGCGCCTTCTGGAAAATTCTGAAGACCGATGCCAATGGCCAGTGCAATGGCGCCGCCAATCGTGGCAGAAGACAATCCAACCGCCACGGCCCCAAAAGCAACCCCAACCGCAAGGCCTTCGGGTATATTATGCAGGGTAATAGCAAGTACCAGCAGTGTACTTCTCTGCCAGGATGTCTTTATCCCCTCACTTTTATCTATGGCCAATCCCAAGTGAAGGTGTGGCAGTAAACAATCTGTCAGCCGCATGAAGAGCCCACCGCCCATAAACCCTATGGCGGCCGTCAACCAGGGGATATGCCCCATTTGTTGAGCCATTTCGATACCCGGTGCAAGCAGAGACCAGAAACTTGCGGCAATCATGACACCGGCAGCAAACCCTAACATAGAATCCATGATTTTAGGGTTAACCGTCTTTGTGAATATGACGAGTGCCGCACCTGCCGCTGTTACCCCCCATGTGAAAAGCGTGGCTATGAGTGCCTGTGTGATGGGGCTGTATTGTTGAATAAAGTCGATCATCTTATGATCTTTTGTATGCTGAGGGCAGATATGCATCGCTCTCTAACCCGCCATATTTTTTTAAGTCCCTCTTCACCATATCGTTGCCTGATGTAGTTTTTATGAAAACGCTCTTTCATTTTTCCAACATCATCAGGGCCTATTTTATTCTCGACTAAAAACGCATCAATTTTCTCTTCCGAATCATTCCCGTAGCGGGTCAAGTCTATTCTCGATCCCCGATATTCTAAATAACAATGCGCCTCCGGAATGCTTTCAATATTATTTTCCGACAACACGTCTCCAACACCAGGCGTATTGGACGCATTCATTTTGTAAATCCCCATGACCAGGTTTACATCGAGCCTCAATTCTTCTGATAGTGCCTTAAGCAAAGCATGTTTCGTGCTGCATGTTCCCTTTTTCTCACTTAGAACCAATCGCCAATCTGCTTTGTTATTGTTTCTCCCGTAGGGCAATTTCCAAACAAGCTCACAAGCTTGATGAAAAGTAGTTATACCTTTTGCCATAAATTTCCGGGATAACGCACCATTTTTAATTAAATCAGCATTCGGCAATCGTTCGTACATTTTCTCTCTCTAACCTACTATTTTAAGGGCAACCTCGGCCACTCTGCTTCCTAAAAGCCGGCCGTGTTCAAGGGTCTTTTCTTCAGGTTTTCCCATACACGAAACCCCATAATGACCGGTAGCAGCCATGGGATCGCCAATAATAATCATACCATAAATCATCAAGGCCTGGATGATGGAAAACATCGTTGTTTCTTTTCCGCCCGTGACATCACCCGCTGTCGTGAAAACAGCGCCGATTTTGTTCTCCATTTTCTTCCTTACGCTCACAAATTCATCAAATACTTGTTTTAATTGAGCAGCCATTGTCCCAAAATACACGGGAGACCCGGCGATGATCGCGCTTGCTTCCAGAAAATCAGCTTTTGTTACCTGATCGGTTTTTTTCAATACGGCTTCCGCTCCCCTAATTTCATTGACACCGGCAGCGACGGCCTCGGCCAATCGCCTGGTGTTTCCGCCTTTTGAAAAATAAAGAACCAATACCTTCATTTTCCCCCCTTTTTATAACCAGATACTATAAATTATTTTTTTTGCATGGCCGCTGGCTGACCAAAATATCGGTCACTTCGCGCCTCAATGCTTTTTATGCTTTAGCAAATTCTCCAACCCTGCAAACGGCATATTTCCTGAATGCGTCTCTTTTTCTTCGCCAGTCGGCGCGGCTTTGTCGTACCAATCTGCAACCTGATGCCGCGAATGCTCGTTTTCGTGGCAGTAAATGCACAGCAGCTCCCAGTTACTGCCGTCCGGCGGATTGTTATCATGATCGTGATCCTTATGATGAACCGTGAGTTCTCGAACTTTCTTACCTGAAAATTCTCGTCCGCACTTTGCACAAACCCATGGAAACATCTTAAGTGCCCGGCCTCGATAGGTCTTCTCCTGACGCTCTCGGTCCTGCCGGGCTTCTGCGATGATACGATCCAGGTGATCTGATTCATCCCGGCGCTTCTTCTCCGACATATAAATCCCTCTCCAATCGTTCGGTATAAGTATAGTTTAGAACCTATCTCAAAAAAACCCGAGTGCCCCTTGCGGCGTTGCAGAACAGTTTAAAATGCTCACATACTACATGTATGCTCCGCTTTTTCACTGCCCTGCGCCTTGCCAGAATCCCTAATCTTTATTTTGAGATAGGTTCTAGTATCGTTGAGTTTATTTTCTTCTTTTTTCAACGCCATTGGAAATCATTATTTTTTCTATCAGCTCGTAGGGTTGAGCTCCAACCAACCGATCATGATTGCATATAAGCGTCGGCACCGATGTGATCCTCTTCTCTTTCGAAAGTGACCAATCTGCATCCACTACCGATTTAAACGTTCGCTCAGAAAGAACCGCTCGGGCCACATTGCGAGAAAGACCGGACGAAACAGCGATGTCCAACAAAACCGGAATTTTCGCTATATTTTCCCCATGGACAAAATAGGCCTGAAATACGGCCATATGGAAAGCATCCCCACGATTTTCGGATTCTGCCCAGGCTCCCAATTCCTGTGCCAGGCGACTGTTGTACGTTTTTTTTCGATCCCCGAATGACAACCCCAGTTCATTCGCTTTTTGCCTCAGATGCCGCATCATTTGATCCACATTAATGGGTTGGCCGGCAAAAAGCTGTTTAAGATACAAACCGTCTTCCGGGGTGCCCGGATGCAGTGGAAAAGCGCGCCAGCGTACGGAAGTTTGGTATTCTTTTTTTAACTGTTCAATACGCCCGGTAATGAAATAACACCAGGGTCAGATGTAGTCGGAAAATATTTCTAATGTCGGGGAAACAGTCATTTTTTCTCCAATTCGAATAAATAGTAATCAGTTTATCCAGGAAAATCTAACGCTGAGGCGCCCTAACGCCCTTTGCCGCTAGCAACCGAGCGGCACCAATATTGTCAGAAAACCGAAATACCATCAACGCCGTACCGGGTGTTTCACTGACCGCAATATAGGAATAGGCAATTCGGATATCCCCGGACTCAAATAGAGCCAAAATCCGGCTCAAGCCTCCCGGTTTATCGTCGACCTCAACGACCACGACATCGTTGGTCACTACGGCCAGACGATGTTTCTGCAAAACAGTCGCCGCTTTGTCCGGGTTGGAAACAATCATTCTCAATTTACAGTTTCCATCCCCATTATCCACAAAACAGTGGGCACGGATATCAACATTTTCTCCGCCAAGGTGGGAGACAACATTGTTCAGATGAGTGGCCGAATTTTCGGTTAAAACGGTTAATTGTTTGGCTATCATGATCAGCTCCTTTAATCGCTACGATCAGTTAGTATAACCGGGTGGAAAATTGTATATCCGTGGTTGTTTTTCCCACCTGCCCGGTTTCCAGACTCTGTCCGGCGATTATTTTCTTGCATTCATCCCTGTTTTTTTGTTCTTTATAATATGCATATGCTGTTTCTACCAGACGACATCCGAACTGAACAGCATCGACGATTAGGCCATTTAGCGTTGTTTGCAGCGGCGCTCCGGTAATGAGATTTTTATACTGAATCAGATCCGGTAACCGCAAGCTCTCCTTTTCCAGGTTATAATCAAAACCGGCAATTACACCCGCTGGATAGAACCCTAAATTGTAGAGCACCTTAAATAAGAAATAATAACCCCGGCTGGGCACGATGCTGAAATACCTGATCTGTCTTCTCAATGCCTTGCGAATAACGGCTTCTTCAATGTCGAGAATTTCCGGAATAATTAAATTTTTTATCAATTCAGGCTTGATGATCTTATCAAGACGAAAGTGGTGGTTGATCTTTTTATCGATACAGGTTTCATAATGCCAGTGCAGATAGGAACTTCGGTCTTTTTCTTGTTTATTTCCATCTGCTTTATATCCGGAGATATAGAATACCACCGGATGAAAGGTGATATCAACAGCATAATGGGTTAATAAACCCGCGATAAACGTAAAATTATTCTCATTTTTTATAGACTTGGCCTCGTCCAATAAATTAAAAACAATCTTATTTGTCGGCACGCCGTCTTCGCCATGGAGGTTGTACGCCATGTTGAAGATCGGCTTATCTTTGCTGTAGAACAAAATATCCGGAAAAATTGAACCAAGGAAATAATAGCCAATATGATCAGAAATCATTTGCTTTAGTACATTGTTGCCAATTTTCCCTTTAATCTGATCCGCTAAATAGATATGTGTGTTTTCAGAAGCCATGGCATAAAAGTTCTTTTCGTCACCTTTCTTTCAAATTCATACATGCTAAGGTAAACTCCGCAGCAGAGTCAAGCCCGGAACATACGTGAGCAGAAAATCGAGCAGTATTCGTAGAGACAATCACAGGGCTGCACTATTTTTTCGATAAAATTTTCTCCATCTCCAAAATAAGTGCTTCTTCCCGACCGACATCAAGGGTGGTGGCTGCAGCCAGACTGTGACAGGCATCGGAAAATCCATCCACCCGGCCCGTGGCCTCGGGCAAAAACGTATCCATTCCAGGTGCATCTCCCGCCCGAATTTTTTCTGCTAACAACGCGCACACCCGCATGGAAACTTTGACCTGATTGATTTCCACCCGGCCAAATCCCGGCACCTCGTTGGGAACGAGCTGGAACCCGGCCAGATACTTTTCCGGGTTGAGATCCGGTTGTCTCTCCACCTGTTTTCGAATCGAAGCGAGAAAAATGCCGATCATTTTCACGCCCATGGGCGCAAACCGGTCCTCGATATGGATCCACTGGATGTGTGGTGTGATATGCATGGCGCCTTCCGCGATTCGGTCTGCTTCCCTATCAAACACATTGCGCTGAATCGTGCGAAGCTCGGCCAGCATCCTGTCAGATGCGACCGATATACCTTCCAGACAGACCTGGATACCCATCTCGGGTCCACCCCGATAATATCCGGCTGCGCCTAAGGTATCAAGACAGGCGCCGATCTGTTCACATGGCACCCATCCCTGTCGCGTTCGCAAATGATATGTTTCACCGGTGGCATGGACGTTGACTTCCAGATTTCCCCGGGTCTGGCTCTCGAGAGCCACTTCCCAATTGGGACCCACCAGGTGTCCATCCACAAAAAAGCCGTCTCCGACCGCACCGATAATCGCCATCACTGCCAGATCACTATTCTTTTCATCCATTGTCCTGGCAAATAGATAACAGGTTACCGAGGCGGTTATATCCTGGTCCCCTCTCAGGCCGAAAAGTTCCGGATCGAGATTGTAAACCCGGCTATCAGTAGCCGGTGAGGCTTTGTGATGGTCGAGAATCAACACCAGGTTCCTGCCCTGGTTCAGATCGGAAATCAGGGGAGCAATCCGACCGGCAAAATCGGTAAAGACAATCAATTGATCCGTTTGTTCAAATATTTTTTCTAAAACAGCCGGATAGGTCTTTTCCAGGCAACATCGCCGCACATCAAACCCGCGTCGTTCGAATGCCCGGGTTAAAATAGCACCGGAACTGAGGCCATCTGAATCGTTGTGGTGAAACAAGCGAACAATTTTTTCCGGCTGTCGATCCATCCACCGATCCATGTGGGCAATCGCCATTTTCATGGCCTGAATGAGATCATTTTTCATAAAAAACGATTCCTGAATTCATCAACGAGACGTAAAAATCAGTCAATGCTTCCGGCGCCATCACTTTAGGATACCCGGTAATATACCCCAATGATCACCGCCCAAAAAAGAACCAATAGGGTCAATCCGATACACAGAAACGCTAAAAAACCATGCAGCCGGTTTTCCGGACATTTTTCATTGTAGCCAAGCACCATACCCAAAAGCGCACCAGTGACAAATCCACCGCCATGCCCCCAATTATTAATCCCGGGCACCAATAATCCAAAGGCTAAAATACTCAGTGCCCATCCGCCGATTTGCCGGTAAACGGCCTGGCCATAAATGCCGCCGTGGCTTTTCCCGTAATAAATAGCAGCACCCAGCAATGCGCACAGAGCTGCCGACGCACCGATGGTAAAAGAGACCCCAGCCAGATAGGACACATAAAAGCCGCCGATCCCGCCCAGGGTATAAATAATGATAAAACGATATCGGCCAAATTCACGCTGGACAAGCGGCGCGATCTGATACAAGGCCATCAGGTTAAAGAAAATATGGAGAATGCCGCCATGAAGATAATTGGCAGATACCAAGCTCCACCATCGACCCAGCCGGTCGATGGGGATGGTACCGGTGGCACCGAGACGCAATAAACTCAAACTGTCCGGAGACAAAAAGGTGAGTGGATTTAACTTTAAGCTGATCGTTCGTGGACTGAGCAGAATGGATAAGATAAACATGGCAATATTGGTCCATAACAAATATTTGAATACCCAGTCTTCTCCAAGCAGGGAGCGCCCCAAGGGGTTGTTTTTCAACAAAGATGCCGGCCGTGCCAATCCACAATAAGGGCACAGGCGTTCATCCGGACTGATTAACCGTCGACAACGAGGGCATAAAAGTGAGTGGCGAATGGAGTCAGTCATCACGCAAGCCTGTTAGATTCCTTTTGCTGTCAACCACGATTCAAGATCGGGAGGTGTGGTTATATTAAATGAAACCGGATTAAACCGGCACTGGGTATTCAGCGCCATGCCATCCCGGATGATGGAAACCGGCTTGTCGGATGAGACCACTACCACGATGATATTTTTTTGAGCTGTGGTGAATCGCAAAGCGGAATTAAACCGCGCGCCACGCGCCCGGTCTTCACCGGCAATCGCGATACCATCCATCAGGCAGGCGAAACGGTGCAGTTTTATATCTGCGCCGATATGCAACGCGCCGTCCACCTTGGACAATGACTTTGCCAGGGAAAGATTCTTGCCCAGGATAAGATCCAGTGGTTTTTTCAGGGGCTGCCCCTGAAGGTTCAAAGGGTCTTTATTCAAATCAAGGATAATGGTGCATCCATATTTATACACCTGGGCGCTATGAACAATATCAGCCACCACCTGAAACAATTCACTTTGTTCCTTGTCATTTAAATCTGTCTCAAGCAGCGCTTCTTCTACTTCTACAAGTTTAGCTCGCTGGGTGGTTGAATAAAAACGTCCATCTGCAATGCTGCATACCTTCTCGCCGTTTATCTTTAAAAATCCGTACTGGCCTTGATAGGCGGCTGAAATATAAAACCGGGGAAGCTGACCATCGGTAATCCCGATAATATGATTCCCGTCAGAAATGAGCTGACGATCCGAATTTTCGACAGCCTGTAACAATTTTCGGACATGTTTATGGTCTTCTATGCTGGGTTGTTCCAACTCGGAAAATTCGACCATATAATCGATCTCGGGTACAAAAACCGGTTCGGTGAATACCAGTTCTCCCCGGGGCCAGGCTCCCTCTTCCAATGTCCTGGAAATCGCCAGCACTGCGTCCAGTACCGGGTAAATACGAAGCCTAGCATCCCATCCCAGCTGGACATTCATTTCGTCGATAATATGGTCGCGCACCGAGTGGGTGGCATACTCACGTAAAAAAGCACCCGACACGCCCGAATACAACGCACCTTCGTTTGCCACATCGTGAACCAGACGCCATGCAGCCTGCTCCAACCATCGTTCCGTGGGACCGACGCTGCACATATCCGGATGGTGTTCGGTAAACCACATCTGATAATACATTGACCGGGCGTGCCCCCCAAACGATATTAAACCAGCTAAATTGAGATTTCTCTCGAAATTGAGGAACCCGGGTTGATCCAATTCAGAGATTTCCGTTGCTTGTCTCCGCCATATTTTTGATTCCAGATATAGTTCTTTAAGGATCGGCTCGTGCCCGGTTAACAATGACTGGTGATCATGAACCCGAATGGGTCCTTGTGATGAAATGGCATAAACCAATGCGGCTCTGCTTGGTTGGGAGAAATGCGCCAGGCCATCGCGCAAGCCTTCTAATATATCATGGATACATCGATTAATAAATTGTACGTGGGACAACGTCTGCTCCAGGAAAGATAAGTCGGTTATCAAGTTTAATCATTTTCGGCGTTTCCTCACTATCCGTCATTACCCGGAAGAACGAATCCGGACAATCCGTTTTTTCCATGCGGCAGTAAACCAGAGAATCAAAATCAGCGCAAGGCCCAACAGGGAGCTGGCATCACGAAATGGACGGTGGATATGAAAATCCTGGGCCTGAATCTGATCTTTGGCAACAAATTGCCCCTTGATAGAAATCGTGGTAGGGTTCGGCCACTTGAACCCCGTTATCTTGATTATTTCACCGGTAAAAATTCGAATCGTTTGAGTATCGGGATTGTATTGACACCGGTCAAAGGCCACGGGACGGCCAGACCGGTCGGAAATATGCCGTAATGTGGCAACATAATGATTATCGGCTTGCTCGGGCCCGCTAAATAAGAAAAAAGGTAAAACGATATAGGTCATCAATAATCCGGCGCTGATGGCCCACCGAATGAACGCTGGCGGCAGGATATAGACTGGATTCTGCCAGGCTCTGGACCCGTGCCAGAGGACCATGGCCAGCCCAAAACCGGTCAACAGGTAGGTCAACATGCTTTCCGGCCAAAAAAAACCGCAATTGATTATCTTCCAGGAAAAGGGTGCAAAAAGGTGGATCCCATTGGCCCACTTAATCTGCAAGGCGTCCAGTAGCAGGTGAAGCAGACAATTGAACCCCAGCAGAACGGCAATTTGAAACGACCTCTGAAATAAAAGGGAGACAGCAACAGAAAAAAGAAAACAAAAAAGCAGCGACGACTGCACTATCGAATATAGCCTCAGGTCAAGCAGATTAATGCCAGGATAAAAAGTGGAAATGATCCGCTGGCCAATCCACGGAATGTCGGGAATAATGCACCCAAGATAGATCCATTTATCATCCACATCCCGAAACAACGTCTGGCCAGTTATGCGACCTATGCCCATATGGGCTAATGTATTCGGCATGTTTTTTAGTGTTTCACGTATAAATGTAATAAAATTCTATCAACCATCAATATTCAATCAAATTCGCCCCATGAAAACTCAATCCAAAATCCCCCCGATCAATAAAAAACAAATGGTTATCGGATTGGCCTTTTTATTGATCGGTACGTTCTTTTATTTTGTGGATCGACCGCCCGAAGATGTCTACTTTGTCAAAAGGCTGGGGGCCGGCCTGAGCCGGTTTGGCACATGGCCAATATTTTTTGGCCGTTTCGGGGCCAATCTGCCGGCATTTGTCCATGTTGTTTCTTTTGCGTTGATCAGTGCCGGTATCATCGCCTGCCGAATTCGAGGCGCAATGGTTATTTGTTTCAGCTGGGTACTCATCGATATTCTCTTCGAAATGGGGCAAAAATATGGTACCGCTATCGACCGATTTATTCCCCAATGGTTCGATGGTATTTTGTTTTTAGAAAATACCCGGTCTTATTTCCGTCAAGGCACCTATGATATCAACGATATTATTGCGACCGGTATCGGAGGTGGCGTCGCTTTTTTGATTATCGTCATGACGATGCACAAGCAACCACATGGATAGATGACTTGATTGGCGACAGTTCAATTGACGATTGTCTATTGAATATTGACTATTGATTGAATGCTGCCAATCTTAATTCATTCTACGGACGATCGTTCTTTCTAAAAGAATCGGAGCGGAGCGACTTCCTCAAATAGTCAATCGTCAATTCAATCGCCCTTGTCCGCCTGTATTCCCCGATTAAACAAATCGAATGCAACCTTGAGGGTTTCCTTCAGATAATCCTTATCCTGGTTGATCGCTTTTTTACTGGCCTCCCAGAGGATGACACCGGAAAATAATGACCACAAAATATCGGAAAGGGCCATGGGGTGCGCCTTGAAAAACTGCCCTTTTTCAATACCCTCTTCAAAAATACGGGCCATATCTCCAATGGACTGACGAGACAATGCCTTTATCTGGTCCAATAGTTCAGGAGATAAATTTTTCAGGGTTTCGCTGGATTGAAGATGAAACATATTAATGATGGTTGACGGGTCAAAATCGTACACATCGTACATGGCTTCTATTAATGCTTCTAATTTTTCCTGCGGGCCGGGACCGGCTTCCTTGTGCACATGTTCCACCCGGATTCTGAGATACTGCAAAATACGTAGCGATAGAGAGGCGTATAGCTCTTCCTTGTTCTTAAAATATAAATACAATGTTCCCGGGCTCAGCTCTGCCTCGGCAGCGATATCTTCCATGGTCGCTTTATTGAATCCTCTTTGGGAAAATACCCGTTTGGCCGCCACAATAATTTGCTGACGGCGGCGCTCTTTTTCCCGTGCCTTTCGTTCCTGTATGCCCACAACATTCTCCTATATATTAATGAATATTATTTATTTATTTTAATGATAGAATAAATAATATTTACAATTTAGTCAATAAATTTATCAATTATCCCAAAAGCACGTGATGGCAAGAAGCCATCAATTACCCTAACGAGCCGGTTTCTGGATTTTTTTCTTTATCCTCGTAAGCAATTCCGCCACTTCCTCTATTCTAAGCACAAATGCGCCAATTACCAGAACAACAAGAAAGAGGCTGCCAACGACCATGACAACCAACAGACACCCGATAAACGTGGCCGTATCGATCAATGTGGCCAGATAGTGCCGCACCCAGGTCATTCCAAAGCCTATCATAATACTGACCAAGACCGTTTTTAACAAAAAGATATAAACAGAAAGGCTCTCTTTGTTAGCATTTTGCCGGTTCCAGATGGAAAATAACAGCATCACCTGGAGTGTAACCGATATGGAAATAGCCAGGGCAATCCCCTTGGCCCCCATGATCCGCATGCCAATTATATAAAACGGGATGCTGGCCGCCACAAAAATCGTTCCAAACACCGCCGGAAGCAGCGTATTTTGACGGGCATAAAAGGCCCTTGCCACGACCGTTTGAGCGGTAAAAGCAAACGCCCCGACCATCAAAAACATCAGGATACCGGCCGTGAGGTCGGTGGCCGCCGCATCGAATTGCCCCCTTTGAAAAAAAATAGCAACGATCTCGTGCCGCAACACCATGATCAACACCGCAAAGGGAATCACCAGGGCCAGATAGCGAATCGTATTGTTGAGCAGCCGGTTCATCTCGTCTATTTTTTCTTCAGCCGCCAGACGGGACATAAATGGAAATGACGCAATCCCGACGGCCTGCCCGAAAAATCCGGACAGAGCCAGCATAATCCGCAACGCATAGTTAATGCCGGCGATGCCGCCCGGGGGAAGATATGATCCAAAATATCGGAAAAAGATCTCGGTTGAAAACATCATGGTGGCGCCGACCATCAAAGGCAGGGTCAGAAAAATATAGGTCTTAAAATCAGGATGACGCAGGTTCCAGTTCATTGATAATCGCATCCCGACACGGCGTGCGCCGACATACTGAACCAAGAAGCTGATGAACGCACCGGTTAAAGCGCCCCAGGAAAATCCATACATTCCCAGATACGGGCTTAAGAAAACGCCCCCGGCAATGATTCCCAGGTTATAGATTAACGGGGCCAGGGCCGGCCGGGCAAATCGTTCTTTGGCAAACTGAACCGCCATAAAAAGACCACTGGCAAAAAAGAAAAACTGCGCCGGTAAAATGATTCGGGTCATTTTAACTGCCTGGGCCTTAAATATCGGATCAACGATCCCCGGTGCAAAAACTGCCACCAGATCGGGTGCCAGGTAAACCGCCATCGCGATTAATACCAGTAGCAACGAGCCCAGGCCGGTCAGGATAATGTGAAACACCCGCCATCCCTCTGATTCGTTGTTTTCAGCCAGATAGCGCGAAAAGATGGGGATAAAGGTGATCGATAAAAACCCGCTGGCAACCACATGATTGAGTATTTCGGGAAGAACAAAAGATACCTGGTAGGCGTCCACAAGCCCCGTCATGCCCGCAATACCGGCAATGACCATCTCCCGCACCAGTCCAATCACCCGACTGGCAAATATTGATGCCGTCATAATCAGCGTGGCCAGGCCAACTTTTTTATATAACGAGGTGCCCATATAAGTAATATCCGGATCTTGTAAAAAAACGATCTTGGGATTATTATCAGAATATTGACGATAAACAAAGTAAATCGATCAGGAACCCGTGTTCTTAACAAATGGAACCATGAAAGAAGTGAAAAGGGGCAACAAATGAAATTTATCATTATTGGTGGAGATGCCGCCGGAATGAGTGCCGCCAGCCGGGCCAAGCGCCATCATCCCGACATGGACGTGATCGTTTTGGAAAAAACCGGGGATGTGTCTTACAGCGCCTGCGGAATGCCGTATGCCATCGGCGATCCCCAACGGAAAATGGATGGGCTGATCGTTCGACCCGCTGATATTTTCCGAAAAAAACAGGGGATCGACCTTCACACCGGCCACACAGTGACCACCATCGATCCGAAAAACCGAACAATATCAGGGCAAACAGCCGCCCGCGATCCTTTTTCGCTTGAATACGACAAACTGCTCATCGCCACCGGTGCATCGGCCACGGTTCCGGATCTTCCCGGTATCGACCTTCCCGGGGTCATGGTGCTGAAAACCCTGGAAGAGGGGCGACGGATCAAAAACTTTATCCGGGAGAAAAAGGTTCAAAAAGCCGTGATCATCGGTATGGGATACATTGCGCTCGAAATGTGCGAAGCATTGCGCGGCCTGGGGATAGCGGTTGATATGGTCAAGCCCCGGCCGATCTTTTTGCCCTGGATGCATCCTGATCTGGCCAGTGTGGTCCGCAGTGAAGTCGAAAAAAACAACGTTCGGGTCATGGCCGGACATGCAATCCAGCGAATCGAGACCGAAAAAGATGGCCTGGCCGTGGTATGCGAAGACGCCACCCTGCCTGCAGACATGGTTTTGGTGGCCGTTGGTGTTGCGCCAAATAGTGATCTGGCTAAAACCGCTGGAATTGAGCTTAGCGCAGGACAATCCATTGCAGTGGATCACCAACTTCGTACGTCGGCCCCCGATATTTTTGCAGCCGGTGATTGTGCCGATGCATACGATGTGGTGACCGGCCAAAAAACCTGGGTACCGCTGGCATTGCGTGCCAATCGGGCCGGCTGGGCAGTAGCAGATAATGTATGCGGTAAAGAGAAAACCCTGCCAGGTATTGCCGGCACCGCCGTATTCAAAGTGTTCGATTTAGAGATTGCCCGCACCGGCCTGAATTTTCAAGCAGCTGCTAAGACAGGGTTGGACCCGGCGGAGGTCGTCATCCAAACCCGATCCCGTGCCCATGATCATCCGGGATCATCGACGATCTTTGTCCATATGGTGGGAGACAAGCAGTCGGGAAAACTGCTCGGTGTTCAAATGGCGGGAAAAGATGGCGTGGCCCACCGCATCAACGCGCCGGCGGTAGCGCTTCATGCCAAAATGACTGTTGACACGTTTAGTCAGTCGGATCTGGCTTATGCGCCACCCTTTGGTCCCACCTGGGATCCAGTATTGACGGCCGCCAACCAGCTGCTTAAAAAACTATAATTCCCCGGAAAGAAAACAAAACGGCAATCAGTTTGACAGCTAAGGCCCACAAGAATTCGCCATCGCTGGTTTTTCAACATTGGTGACTAATCCAACCCGAACGCATTCCCAGAAAAAGGGATGTGGATGGAATAAAACACCTGCGTCTGGGTACATGAAACACTTGACGACAAAACAGACTGGATTTGTTTCAATAATTCACAACTTGTCGTACATTCTGGCAGGGCGTCTTTTCTGAAGCAATCCCGGCAGGGGCTTTTCTTCAGGCAACCGACGTCAAAATCAAATATTCGTGTGGTATCAGGGAGTTGTTTCATGGCTGTCCCCCCGTTATAAAAGTTGTTTTTAAACATAAATCAGGGCATACTAATGCACGGTCACGTTTTGAACCGGATGGTGAATGATCTCCTCGTAATAATGGATATATTTTTTCGTTATCACCGCATCGTAATCAGCGTCAGCGGAGAAGCCGTTCTGCCCCGAGAACGCGGATTTTTCGACAAACAAAGCGCCACGGGATGAATCTTCCGCTTTGGAAAAATCCCAGACATCACCGGCCGGTCGTTTGCGGGTAAGTATCTTTTGAAATATAACCGGCAGAGCGCCCTGACCACGAGCGTCTTTCCCTTCTTGAGAAACCGGGCAAAGAACACTGACAACGTGAGCCGCCAGGATGCCGCTCGCCAAAAAGTCTAATGGATTCGTCTCACGGGTTTCTTCATAACTACCTGGAAAATAATCATAATAAAAATACTGCCAATAGGCAGCGCCATCAATACCCCAGTCCTCAATCTCGGATAAAGTGGTTTTAAAACTATCTGCCTCCGCCACTGTAAACAGACAGGGGATCTTGGCCTTCCGCGCCAGGGCCGGAATTAAACCGGTTCTCCAGCCGAGGCAATGAATGAAATCAGGCCATACCCTGGGAAAAATAGTATTCATGACCTCTCGTTGGAAGGCAAGCGCAATTCTTTTATCTTCATGATCGTTATTTGCAAAAGGCGATTTTAGATAAAAAAAGGCCCGATCTTTGGCCAGATGGATTCTTTCCTGGAAATTTTTGTTTAACAGTGACGATTGTCCCTTTTTGACATCAGTTACCCGTTCATCACAAAACATGGCCCGATAATCGGGGAGGGCGACATGAATATCGGCACCCTGCTCAAACAACGCCGCGATCAATGCTGCTGCCATATCAGCAACTTTTCCGGCCCCAACGGAAATACGATCGGCGGCCGCCCCCATGCCATCAGGAAGATAGGATACTTCCGGTGTGACGATTAGAATTCGCGGCGAATGAGTCCGGGTTTTCATGTTCCTCCCTTTCATCTGCCTGCCATTTTAACCGGGCCATGTCTGCCCACCCCATGTTTTGAAAAAACCATGGTTTTTCGATAACCGCTACCGAAACCGCTTACCGATAATATTGGACACCGATACCAAAACGTGAATGGTCTCCCTCATCAATCTCTCTCCACCATTTGACTTCCCCGACCTGAATCGACCGAAGCCACTCGGCGCTCTCGGCATCGCCATAGGACTGGCCTCGCTTTAACTTGATACAGATGACTCCCCGTGGCTTTGAAAAAAAATCAGTTTCAAAATACATTCCGCTTTCACTAAAATTAACCATCTCGGCTTCATAGGCATCACTATTCACGTTTGGATTAACACAATTCCAGCAGATCACGGCTTTTTTGTTCACCCGTTTGCCCCGGCGCTTGTCTACGTCGGAATCCGCCGACGTTTCTAACGTAAAACCGTTCAGATCGTCTGCCAACCGTCCCATGATTACCCCTTTCGAGTTGACATATAAAAGTGTTTACGAACGCATTACATGATACCTTGACCGGCTGACACGCCCCATTGGGCAATCGGATAGTAAGAAAGAAATTAAAAAAGGCTGGATAACCGATATAAACGAAAGACCAACACACTCATCAAGGTTCAAATATACCCTTTTTCCTCCAGGAAAATGAAAATCAGACCCAATGTGTGGTTATCCAACAGGTCTCGCTCCCATCCCAGGGAAGCCAGCCGATTTTTTAGTGCAATGACTGACAACGATTTCTCACCGCCCAGGATGGACACATCCCGAATGAACCGATTCTTCTCAACAGGAATCATTCCGATTTTGTCGAGCCTTTTTGATATCACCGGTAATATATCCATTTTGGCGCAACCCCAGATCTATGAAAAATGAGGAAGTTCATCGATCTTTTTACACTATATAATAATGATGGAAATACCGTCTGTAAATCAGGAGAAGCCTGATTTTCAACGTTTCATCAGAAGCCATGAATTTAAAGGATTCATATTTATTGAGCGGGTTGTCGCTTGGCCGCATGATCAATATATTGTGTTACAATGAAGACAGTATACTATATAGCGAAAAAATCAGTGCCCCGGGGGTCAGAAAAATACTTAGATGGTGATCAGTTTTTTTTGAATGGCTATTTTGATCAACCCTGCCAGCCGGTTGGTGTCCAGTTTGGCCATCATGTTGTATTTGTGGGTTTCCACGGTCTTCGGGCTGACGCACAATTGGATTGCAATCTCTTTGATCGAATACCCCTCGGCCAAAAGCTGGAGAACCTCTCTTTCGCGCAGGCTCAGGCTGTCAAATGCATCCTTTTTTAAACCGGCCTCCAGACCTTTGATATGTTGTTGAATAATCGCTTGGGTCGTAACACTGAAGTATGTTCCCTGTTGATGAACCGCATTAAGCGCCAGCACCAGTTCGGAAAGTGGGCTGTCTTTTAGCACATACCCTGACACCCCAGCTTTAAATAAACCGATCACATATTCGCTTTCCGAATGCATACTATATACGATAATTTTTACATCCGGGTATCGTTTTCTTATCTGAAGTGTTGTGTCCAGACCGTTTAAATTCGGCATGGAGATATCCATGATGACAATATCGGGCTTAAGTGCTTCGATCCGCTTGAGCGCCTGACGTCCATGGACCGCTTCGCCTACAATCTTAAAATCCGATAGATCATGCACAATCCCTTTGATACCCTCAATCACCGCACGGTGATCGTCAACAACCATTACCTTGGCGGTATGTATCATCATGCTCATCTCTCAACATTAAATTGAAAAAAAATTCATCTACAGCGGCACCTCCGTCATCACCTGCGTCCCCTTACCTATCTGAGATTCAACGGTGAGATCTCCATCCACCTGGGCTGCTCTTTCTTTCATAATGTGAATGCCCAGCAGCCCTCTCCCGTCCGCAGAAATGGCCGTGTCAGTCTGATCAAACCCCACACCGTTGTCTTCAATACTGAGCAACACCATATTTTCTTGTTTGATCAGGCTGACGAATACATCCGTGGCCCGGGCATGTCGGACAATATTGGTCATTGATTCCTGGGCAATTCGATATAGAGCCAGCGATTTATCCGGATTTATTTCCCGGGGAATATTTTTGGTAAAAAACCGGATCCGCAGATCGGTCCTTTTTTCAACATCGGTGATTAAGGTACGTATGGCGGGTGCCAACCCCAGGTGATCAAGGATATTCGTTCGGAGTTCATACGAAACGTTTTTTAAATTAACTAACTCTTGAACCGTTTTCTCTTCCACTGATTTTACCAGTCTTATTAAATCACCATCAATTTTCTCCACCCGATTGGTAATGGCGCTAAAGCCGGTCCTCAGGGCGCTCAGGGATTGCCCCATCCGATCGTGAATTTCATTGGCAATCTGACGGCGATCTTTTTCCAGCAGCTCAATTAAACGGGTTGATAATATTTTCCGATGCTCATAGGCTTTTTTCATTTCAATATTTGACTGCTGAAGATCGGATTGAGCCCGTTTCAATTCACTGATATCCCTGACGATAATATCGGTACGGATACATATCCTGCGCGAATCAAACTGCATGTGAAGATTCGCTTCCACCCAATTCAGGCGACCATCCTTAGAAACAACCCGGTGCTGTACCCCCTTGAGAAATTCCGTGCGGTCATGAAGGGCCTGTTTTATCTTGGTCAAAACCGAATCAAGATCGTCATCATGAATAACAGCGGTATAATGCCGCCCCAACATCTCCCCGATTTTATACCCGTAAAACGTTTCGGCAGGCAGATGCAGATCGAAAATATCTCCCCGTTCATCGGTCGAAAAAATCACATCCGGAATATTTTCAACCAACGTTCGGTATTTTTCGACACTTTTGCTCAAAGCCGCCTCGGTCTGTTTGCGCCGATCAATGTCCTGGATCGCCGTTACACGGACAACCTTATCCCGATAATTCATCGTCTTGCCGCATATTTCAGTGTAAAACAGCGTCCCGTCTTTTCGTTGCGCGATGACCTCGTAAGGTCTCTCAAAATCGGCAACGGTATGTTGTTTCATTCTTTCACGATCTTCGGGAGAAAACAGCTCGGGCCCGAAAATTCCGATGAGTTCATCGTGAGGATAACCGAACATTTCAGTGGCTCTCTGGTTCGCATCCAGGCAAACCCCTTTTTCTGAAATAAAGACCGCGTCAAACGTTGCTTCCGCCAGCGCACGATACCGCGCTTCGCTTTCCCGAAGCCCGTTTTCCACCTGCCTGATAGTGGTAATGTCACGGGACAGGTGGATCACGCCGGCTAATTGCCCATTGGGGTTGTAAAAAGGAGAAACCGAGACAAAAAATAGTCCACCAAGATTCTTTTCAAAAATTTCTGTGGTATAACTAATCGATTCTCCACTAATGGCTTTTTCAAAAGGGCAATCGGGTGGCGGCTTGTTGCAATCATGAACAAGGTGGTAACATTTTTTTCCGACCACATCTTCCACTGGAAGATCCAGTTTGTCGCACGTGGCACGGTTTGCCCAAACCATGCGATATTGCGTATCCAGAATATAAATCAGGTCGGGGATGGCATCAATGATCTGCTTCCAGGCTTTGGAATCGCCGGACAGGATTCCCGTGGACTGCCGCTTCTTATACGACTCGGCAGATTCAGATGATTGGCAGTGAGAAGTAGAGGTAGCGTCCCCGTGGTTCATGATCGATTTTCCGGACATCACCCCTTCCTCCTATCCAGCACTGGCAGACGACTACGACAATAAACAGGAATCCCACGTTAAGGGTTGCACATGAAATGATCTTTTTTACGATCAAATGAATATTCAGATATTATAATAACGTAAACTATCTTCTAATCGCGTGCATCAAGCTTACGCTTTAAACTATGGACAGATTGTCATTTAAGATGAGGGCGGGCCACATATACTATGTAAAGATACCTATAACATAGTGTCGTGATAATTAAAAGACTTGAATATTTCCTTGCAGCCCCTGAAAAGAGCCCTTGACTTTTAACTCTATCCTGAATCCGTGACGAGTTAATAGACAGAGCCCCAATATGTCAACTGTCAGCATTATTTACCCAAGCAACCACTT